>CANNZV010000051.1:587377-681490 GCA_947561585.1 Caprella mutica
GTATAGTGTTTACTGTATAGTGTTTACTGTATAGTTACTGTATAGTGTTTACTGTATAGTTACTGTATAGTGTTTACTATATAGTGTTTACTGTATAGTTACTGTATAGTGTTTACTGTATAGTGTTTACTGTATAGTTACTGTATAGTGTTTACTGTATAGTTACTGTAGTGTATAGTGTTTACTGTATAGTGTTTACTGTATAGTTACTGTATAGTGTTTACTGTATAGTGTTTACTGTATAGTGTTTACTGTATAGTTTACTGTATAGTGTTTACTGTATAGTTACTGTATAGTGTTTACTGTATAGTTTACTGTATAGTGTTTACTGTATAGTGTTTACTGTATAGTTACTGTATAGTGTTTACTGTATAGTTACTGTATAGTGTTTACTATATAGTGTTTACTGTATAGTGTTTACTGTATAGTTACTGTATAGTGTTTACTGTATAGTTACTGTATAGTGTTTACTGTATAGTGTTTACTGTATAGTGTTTACTGTATAGTTACTGTATAGTGTTTACTGTATAGTGTTTACTGTATAGTTACTGTATAGTGTTTACTGTATAGTTACTGTATAGTGTTTACTGTATAGTGTTTACTGTATAGTCACTGTATAGTGTTTACTGTATAGTGTTTACTGTATAGTTACTATATAGTGTTTACTGTATAGTTACTGTATAGTGTTTACTGTATAGTGTTTACTGTATAGTTACTGTATAGTGTTTACTGTATAGTTACTGTATAGTGTTTACTATATAGTGTTTACTGTATAGTTACTGTATAGTGTTTACTGTATAGTGTTTACTGTATAGTTACTATATAGTGTTTACTGTATAGTTACTGTATAGTGTTTACTGTATAGTTACTGTATAGTGTTTACTGTATAGTGTTTACTGTATAGTTACTGTATAGTGTTTACTGTATAGTTACTGTATAGTGTTTACTATATAGTGTTTACTGTATAGTTACTGTATAGTGTTTACTATATAGTGTTTACTGTATAGTTACTGTATAGTGTTTACTGTATAGTTACTGTATAGTGTTTACTGTATAGTGTTTACTGTATAGTTACTGTATAGTGTTTACTGTATAGTGTTTACTGTATAGTTACTGTATAGTGTTTACTGTATAGTGTTTACTGTATAGTTACTGTATAGTGTTTACTGTATAGTGTTTACTGTATAGTTACTGTATAGTTACTGTATAGTGTTTACTATATAGTGTTTACTGTATAGTTACTGTATAGTGTTTACTGTATAGTTACTGTATAGTGTTTACTGTATAGTGTTTACTGTATAGTTACTGTATAGTGTTTACTGTATAGTGTTTACTGTATAGTTACTGTATAGTGTTTACTGTATAGTTACTGTATAGTGTTTACTGTATAGTTACTGTATAGTGTTTACTGTATAGTGTTTACTGTATAGTGTTTACTGTATAGTTACTGTATAGTGTTTACTATATAGTGTTTACTGTATAGTTACTGTATAGTGTTTACTGTATAGTGTTTACTGTATAGTTACCGTATAGTGTTTACTGTATAGTGTTTACTGTATAGTGTTTCCTGTATAGTTACTGTATAGTGTTTACTATATAGTGTTTACTGTTTAGTGTTTACTGTATAGTTACTATATAGTGTTTACTGTATAGTTACTGTATAGTGTTTACTGTATAGTGTTTACTGTATAGTGTTTACTGTATAGTTACTGTATAGTGTTTACTGTATAGTTACTGTATAGTGTTTACTGTATAGTGTTTACTGTATAGTTACTATATAGTGTTTACTGTATAGTGTTTACTGTATAGTGTTTACTGTATAGTGTTTACTGTATAGTTACTGTATAGTGTTTACTGTATAGTTACTGTATAGTGTTTACTGTATAGTGTTTACTGTATAGTTACTGTATAGTGTTTACTGTATAGTTACTGTATAGTGTTTACTGTATAGTGTTTACTGTATAGTGTTTACTGTATAGTTACTATATAGTGTTTACTGTATAGTTACTGTATAGTGTTTACTGTATAGTTACTGTATAGTGTTTACTGTATAGTGTTTACTGTATAGTGTTTACTGTATAGTTACTATATAGTGTTTACTGTATAGTGTTTACTGTATAGTTACTATATAGTGTTTACTGTATAGTTACTATATAGTGTTTACTGTATAGTGTTTACTGTATAGTTACTATATAGTGTTTACTGTATAGTTACTGTATAGTTACTGTATAGTGTTTACTGTATAGTTACTATATAGTGTTTACTGTATAGTGTTTACTGTATAGTTACTATATAGTGTTTACTGTATAGTTACTGTATAGTTACTGTATAGTGTTTACTGTATAGTGTTTACTGTATAGTTACTGTATAGTGTTTACTGTATAGTTACTGTATAGTGTTTACTATATAGTGTTTACTGTATAGTGTTTACTGTATAGTTACTGTATAGTGTTTACTGTATAGTTACTGTATAGTGTTTACTGTATAGTTACTGTATAGTGTTTACTATATAGTGTTTACTGTATAGTTACTGTATAGTGTTTACTATATAGTGTTTACTGTATAGTTACTGTATAGTGTTTACTGTATAGTGTTTACTGTATAGTTACTGTATAGTGTTTACTGTATAGTTACTGTATAGTGTTTACTATATAGTGTTTACTGTATATTTACTATATAGTGTTTACTGTATAGTTACTGTATAGTGTTTACTATATAGTGTTTACTGTATAGTTACTGTATAGTGTTTACTATATAGTGTTTACTGTATAGTTACTGTATAGTGTTTACTGTATAGTGTTTACTGTATAGTTACTGTATAGTGTTTACTGTATAGTTACTATATAGTGTTTACTGTATAGTTACTGTATAGTGTTTACTGTATAGTGTTTACTGTATAGTTACTGTATAGTGTTTACTGTATAGTGTTTACTGTATAGTGTTTACTGTATAGTTACTGTATAGTGTTTACTATATAGTGTTTACTGTATAGTGTTTACTGTATAGTGTTTACTATATAGTGTTTACTGTATAGTTACTGTATAGTGTTTACTGTATAGTTACTGTATAGTGTTTACTGTATAGTTACTGTATAGTGTTTACTGTATAGTGTTTACTGTATAGTTACTGTATAGTGTTTACTGTATAGTGTTTACTGTATAGTGTTTACTGTATAGTGTTTACTGTATAGTGTTTACTATATAGTTACTGTATAGTTACTGTATAGTGTTTACTGTATAGTGTTTACTGTATAGTTACTATATAGTGTTTACTGTATAGTTACTGTATAGTGTTTACTGTATAGTGTTTACTGTATAGTTACTGTATAGTTACTGTATAGTTACTGTATAGTTACTGTATAGTTACTGTATAGTGTTTACTGTATAGTGTTTACTGTATAGTTACTGTATAGTGTTTACTGTATAGTGTTTACTGTATAGTTACTGTATAGTTACTGTATAGTGTTTACTGTATAGTTACTATATAGTGTTTACTGTATAGTTACTGTATAGTGTTTACTGTATAGTTACTGTATAGTGTTTACTGTATAGTGTTTACTGTATAGTTACTGTATAGTGTTTACTGTATAGTGTTTACTGTATAGTTACTGTATAGTGTTTACTGTATAGTGTTTACTGTATAGTGTTTACTGTATAGTTACTGTATAGTGTTTACTGTATAGTGTTTACTGTATAGTGTTTACTGTATAGTGTTTACTGTATAGTGTTTACTGTATAGTGTTTACTGTATAGTGTTTACTGTATAGTGTTTACTATATAGTGTTTACTGTATAGTGTTTACTGTATAGTGTTTACTGTATAGTGTTTACTGTATAGTTACTGTATAGTGTTTACTATATAGTGTTTACTGTATAGTTACTGTATAGTGTTTACTGTATAGTTACTATATAGTGTTTACTGTATAGTTACTGTATAGTGTTTACTGTATAGTGTTTACTGTATAGTTACTATATAGTGTTTACTGTATAGTTACTGTATAGTGTTTACTGTATAGTTACTGTATAGTGTTTACTGTATAGTTACTATATAGTGTTTACTGTATAGTTACTGTATAGTGTTTACTGTATAGTGTTTACTGTATAGTTACTATATAGTGTTTACTGTATAGTTACTGTATAGTGTTTACTGTATAGTGTTTACTGTATAGTTACTGTATAGTGTTTACTGTATAGTGTTTACTGTATAGTTACTGTATAGTGTTTACTGTATAGTTACTGTATAGTGTTTACTATATAGTGTTTACTGTATAGTTACTGTATAGTGTTTACTGTATAGTGTTTACTGTATAGTTACTGTATAGTGTTTACTGTATAGTTACTGTATAGTGTTTACTGTATAGTTACTGTATAGTGTTTACTGTATAGTTACTGTATAGTGTTTACTGTATAGTGTTTACTATATAGTGTTTACTGTATAGTGTTTACTGTATAGTTACTATATAGTGTTTACTGTATAGTTACTGTATAGTGTTTACTGTATAGTGTTTACTGTATAGTTACTATATAGTGTTTACTGTATAGTTACTGTATAGTGTTTACTGTATAGTTACTGTATAGTGTTTACTGTATAGTGTTTACTGTATAGTTACTGTATAGTGTTTACTGTATAGTTACTGTATAGTGTTTACTGTATAGTGTTTACTGTATAGTGTTTACTGTATAGTTACTATATAGTGTTTACTGTATAGTTACTGTATAGTGTTTACTGTATAGTGTTTACTGTATAGTTACTATATAGTGTTTACTGTATAGTTACTGTATAGTGTTTACTGTATAGTTACTGTATAGTGTTTACTGTATAGTGTTTACTGTATAGTTACTGTATAGTGTTTACTGTATAGTGTTTACTGTATAGTTACTGTATAGTGTTTACTGTATAGTGTTTACTGTATAGTGTTTACTGTATAGTTACTGTATAGTGTTTACTGTATAGTTACTGTATAGTGTTTACTGTATAGTTACTGTATAGTGTTTACTGTATAGTTACTGTATAGTGTTTACTGTATAGTTACTGTATAGTGTTTACTGTATAGTGTTTACTGTATAGTTACTGTATAGTGTTTACTGTATAGTGTTTACTGTATAGTTACTGTATAGTGTTTACTATATAGTGTTTACTGTATAGTGTTTACTGTATAGTTACTATATAGTGTTTACTGTATAGTTACTGTATAGTGTTTACTGTATAGTGTTTACTGTATAGTGTTTACTGTATAGTGTTTACTGTATAGTGTTTACTGTATAGTTACTGTATAGTGTTTACTGTATAGTTACTGTATAGTGTTTACTGTATAGTTACTGTATAGTGTTTACTGTATAGTGTTTACTGTATAGTTACTGTATAGTGTTTACTGTATAGTTACTGTATAGTGTTTACTGTATAGTGTTTACTGTATAGTGTTTACTGTATAGTTACTATATAGTGTTTACTGTATAGTTACTGTATAGTGTTTACTGTATAGTTACTGTATAGTGTTTACTGTATAGTGTTTACTGTATAGTTACTGTATAGTGTTTACTGTATAGTTACTGTATAGTGTTTACTGTATAGTGTTTACTGTATAGTTACTGTATAGTGTTTACTGTATAGTTACTGTATAGTGTTTACTATATAGTGTTTACTGTATAGTTACTGTATAGTGTTTACTGTATAGTGTTTACTGTATAGTTACTGTATAGTGTTTACTGTATAGTGTTTACTGTATAGTTACTGTATAGTGTTTACTGTATAGTTACTGTATAGTGTTTACTATATAGTGTTTACTGTATAGTGTTTACTGTATAGTTACTGTATAGTGTTTACTGTATAGTTACTGTATAGTGTTTACTGTATAGTGTTTACTGTATAGTGTTTACTGTATAGTTACTATATAGTGTTTACTGTATAGTTACTGTATAGTGTTTACTGTATAGTGTTTACTGTATAGTTACTATATAGTGTTTACTGTATAGTTACTGTATAGTGTTTACTGTATAGTTACTGTATAGTGTTTACTGTATAGTGTTTACTGTATAGTTACTGTATAGTGTTTACTGTATAGTGTTTACTGTATAGTGTTTACTGTATAGTTACTGTATAGTGTTTACTGTATAGTGTTTACTGTATAGTTACTGTATAGTGTTTACTGTATAGTGTTTACTGTATAGTGTTTACTGTATAGTTACTGTATAGTGTTTACTGTATAGTGTTTACTGTATAGTTACTGTATAGTGTTTACTGTATAGTTACTGTATAGTGTTTACTGTATAGTGTTTACTGTATAGTGTTTACTGTATAGTTACTGTATAGTGTTTACTGTATAGTGTTTACTGTATAGTTACTGTATAGTGTTTACTGTATAGTGTTTACTGTATAGTTACTGTATAGTGTTTACTGTATAGTTACTGTATAGTGTTTACTGTATAGTGTTTACTGTATAGTGTTTACTGTATAGTTACTGTATAGTGTTTACTATATAGTGTTTACTGTATAGTGTTTACTGTATAGTGTTTACTGTATAGTGTTTACTGTATAGTTACTGTATAGTGTTTACTATATAGTGTTTACTGTATAGTTACTGTATAGTGTTTACTGTATAGTGTTTACTGTATAGTTACTGTATAGTGTTTACTGTATAGTGTTTACTGTATAGTGTTTCCTGTATAGTTACTGTATAGTGTTTACTATATAGTGTTTACTGTTTAGTGTTTACTGTATAGTTACTATATAGTGTTTACTGTATAGTTACTGTATAGTGTTTACTGTATAGTGTTTACTGTATAGTTACTGTATAGTGTTTACTGTATAGTTACTGTATAGTGTTTACTGTATAGTGTTTACTGTATAGTGTTTACTGTATAGTTACTGTATAGTGTTTACTATATAGTGTTTACTGTATAGTTACTGTATAGTGTTTACTGTATAGTGTTTACTGTATAGTTACTGTATAGTGTTTACTGTATAGTGTTTACTGTATAGTGTTTACTGTATAGTGTTTACTGTATAGTGTTTACTGTATAGTTACTGTATAGTGTTTACTGTATAGTTACTGTATAGTGTTTACTATATAGTGTTTACTGTATAGTTACTATATAGTGTTTACTGTATAGTTACTGTATAGTGTTTACTGTATAGTTACTGTATAGTGTTTACTGTATAGTTACTATATAGTGTTTACTGTATAGTTACTATATAGTGTTTACTGTATAGTTACTGTATAGTGTTTACTGTATAGTTACTGTATAGTGTTTACTGTATAGTTACTGTATAGTGTTTACTGTATAGTTACTATATAGTGTTTACTGTATAGTGTTTACTGTATAGTGTTTACTGTATAGTTACTGTATAGTGTTTACTGTATAGTTACTGTATAGTGTTTACTGTATAGTTACTGTATAGTGTTTACTGTATAGTTACTGTATAGTGTTTACTGTATAGTTACTATATAGTGTTTACTGTATAGTGTTTACTGTATAGTGTTTACTGTATAGTTACTGTATAGTGTTTACTGTATAGTTACTGTATAGTGTTTACTGTATAGTTACTATATAGTGTTTACTGTATAGTGTTTACTGTATAGTTACTGTATAGTGTTTACTGTATAGTGTTTACTGTATAGTGTTTACTGTATAGTTACTGTATAGTGTTTACTATATAGTGTTTACTGTATAGTTACTGTATAGTGTTTACTGTATAGTGTTTACTGTATAGTTACTGTATAGTGTTTACTGTATAGTTACTGTATAGTGTTTACTGTATAGTGTTTACTGTATAGTTACTATATAGTGTTTACTGTATAGTGTTTACTGTATAGTGTTTACTGTATAGTGTTTACTGTATAGTTACTGTATAGTGTTTACTGTATAGTGTTTACTGTATAGTGTTTACTGTATAGTTACTGTATAGTGTTTACTGTATAGTGTTTACTGTATAGTTACTGTATAGTGTTTACTGTATAGTGTTTACTGTATAGTTACTGTATAGTGTTTACTGTATAGTTACTGTATAGTGTTTACTGTATAGTGTTTACTGTATAGTTACTGTATAGTGTTTACTGTATAGTTACTGTATAGTGTTTACTGTATAGTGTTTACTGTATAGTTACTGTATAGTGTTTACTATATAGTGTTTACTATATAGTGTTTACTGTATAGTTACTGTATAGTGTTTACTGTATAGTTACTGTATAGTGTTTACTGTATAGTGTTTACTGTATAGTTACTGTATAGTGTTTACTGTATAGTTACTGTATAGTGTTTACTGTATAGTGTTTACTGTATAGTTACTGTATAGTGTTTACTGTATAGTTACTGTATAGTGTTTACTGTATAGTTACTGTATAGTGTTTACTGTATAGTTACTGTATAGTGTTTACTGTATAGTGTTTACTGTATAGTTACTGTATAGTGTTTACTGTATAGTTACTGTATAGTGTTTACTGTATAGTTATTGTATAGTGTTTACTATATAGTGTTTACTGTATAGTTACTGTATAGTGTTTACTGTATAGTTACTGTATAGTGTTTACTGTATAGTTACTGTATTGTGTTTACTGTATAGTGTTTACTGTATAGTTACTGTATAGTGTTTACTGTATAGTTACTGTATAGTGTTTACTGTATAGTTACTGTATAGTGTTTACTGTATAGTGTTTACTGTATAGTTACTGTATAGTGTTTACTGTATAGTGTTTACTGTATAGTTACTGTATAGTGTTTACTGTATAGTGTTTACTATATAGTGTTTACTGTATAGTTACTGTATAGTGTTTACTGTATAGTGTTTACTGTATAGTTACTGTATAGTGTTTACTGTATAGTTACTGTATAGTGTTTACTGTATAGTGTTTACTGTATAGTTACTGTATAGTGTTTACTGTATAGTGTTTACTATATAGTGTTTACTGTATAGTTACTGTATAGTGTTTACTGTATAGTGTTTACTATATAGTGTTTACTGTATAGTTACTGTATAGTGTTTACTGTATAGTGTTTACTGTATAGTTACTGTATAGTGTTTACTGTATAGTTACTGTATAGTGTTTACTGTATAGTGTTTACTGTATAGTTACTGTATAGTGTTTACTGTATAGTTACTGTATAGTGTTTACTGTATAGTGTTTACTATATAGTGTTTACTGTATAGTTACTGTATAGTGTTTACTGTATAGTGTTTACTGTATAGTTACTGTATAGTGTTTACTGTATAGTTACTGTATAGTGTTTACTGTATAGTGTTTACTGTATAGTTACTGTATAGTGTTTACTGTATAGTTACTGTATAGTGTTTACTATATAGTGTTTACTGTATAGTTACTGTATAGTGTTTACTATATAGTGTTTACTGTATAGTTACTGTATAGTGTTTACTGTATAGTGTTTACTGTATAGTTACTGTATAGTGTTTACTGTATAGTGTTTACTGTATAGTTACTATATAGTGTTTACTGTATAGTTACTGTATAGTGTTTACTGTATAGTGTTTACTGTATAGTTACTGTATAGTGTTTACTGTATAGTGTTTACTGTATAGTTACTGTATAGTGTTTACTGTATAGTTACTGTATAGTGTTTACTGTATAGTGTTTACTGTATAGTTACTGTATAGTGTTTACTGTATAGTGTTTACTGTATAGTTACTGTATAGTGTTTACTGTATAGTGTTTACTGTATAGTTACTGTATAGTGTTTACTGTATAGTTACTATATAGTGTTTACTGTATAGTGTTTACTGTATAGTGTTTACTGTATAGTTACTATATAGTGTTCACTGTATAGTTACTGTATAGTGTTTACTGTATAGTTACTGTATAGTGTTTACTGTATAGTTACTGTATAGTGTTTACTGTATAGTTACTGTATAGTGTTTACTGTATAGTTACTGTATAGTGTTTACTGTATAGTGTTTACTGTATAGTGTTTACTGTATAGTTACTATATAGTGTTTACTGTATAGTTACTGTATAGTGTTTACTGTATAGTTACTGTATAGTGTTTACTGTATAGTGTTTACTGTATAGTTACTGTATAGTGTTTACTGTATAGTGTTTACTGTATAGTTACTGTATAGTGTTTACTGTATAGTTACTGTATAGTGTTTACTGTATAGTTACTGTATAGTGTTTACTGTATAGTGTTTACTGTATAGTTACTGTATAGTGTTTACTGTATAGTTACTATATAGTGTTTACTGTATAGTTACTGTATAGTGTTTACTGTATAGTGTTTACTGTATAGTTACTGTATAGTGTTTACTGTATAGTTACTGTATAGTGTTTACTGTATAGTGTTTACTGTATAGTTACTGTATAGTTACTATATAGTGTTTACTGTATAGTTACTGTATAGTGTTTACTGTATAGTTACTATATAGTGTTTACTGTATAGTTACTGTATAGTGTTTTCTGTATAGTGTTTACTGTATAGTTACTATACAGTAAACACTGTATAGTAACTATACAGTGTTTACTGTATAGTTACTATACAGTGTTTACTGTATAGTTACTGTATAGTGTTTACTGTATAGTTACTGTATAGTGTTTACTGTATAGTGTTTACTGTATAGTTACTGTATAGTGTTTACTGTATAGTTACTATATAGTGTTTACTGTATAGTTACTGTATAGTGTTTACTGTATAGTTACTATATAGTGTTCACTGTATAGTTACTGTATAGTGTTTTCTGTATAGTGTTTACTGTATAGTTACTATACAGTAAACACTGTATAGTAACTATACAGTGTTTACTGTATAGTACACACGTACAAGAAATGAATAGTTATCACTTAGAAACTAGTTAACACTATAGTGAGAAAGGGATCTGTCTGTCCGTCACACTAATCTAATAATACGCTTGACAATTAAGCAGCTGGTAGTTATTGTGATATCAGTTCAATAAATGGTTTGTGTCTGTCTGTCCGTCACACCAAATTATTATGATATCAGTTCAATAAATGGTTTGTGTCTGTCTGTTCGTCACACCAAATTATTATGATATCAGTTCAATAAATGGTTTGTGTCTGTCTGTCCGTCACACCAAATTATTCTGATATCAGTTCAATAAATGGTTTGTGTCTGTCTGTCCGTCACATTAAATTATTATGATATCAGTTCAATAAATGGTTTGTGTCTGTCTGTCCGTCACACCAAATTATTATGATATCAGTTCAATAAATGGTTTGTGTCTGTCTGTCCGTCACATTAAATTATTATGATATCAGTTCAATAAATGGTTTGTGTCTGTCTGTCCGTCACATTAAATTATTATGATATCAGTTCAATAAATGGTTTGTGTCTGTCTGTCCGTCACATTAAATTATTCTGATATCAGTTCAATAAATGGTTTTGTGTCTGTCTGTCCGTCACACCAATTTATTCTGATATCAGTTCAATAAATGGTTTTGTGTCTGTCTGTCCGTCACACCAATTTATTCTGATATCAGTTCAATAAATGGTTTCAATTAGTAAATCTAATTTTATTTAATTCAGTTCATTTTTATTCGTTTTCATTTTTCTAAATTAGTTTTTGTTATTATAATAGGTTGGCCTCTTTTTCCTCTGTGAGGTTGCTATAACTAGTTTGATTGAATGAAAAAATAGAAAAATAAAATTTAGATACACTTTAATTAGTGACTTTTCACGAATAAATCGTTTCACTGTTTCCCATCTGTTTCTCCTCCACTCCTCCATATATAGTATATCCTTATATACTCCTTTTTGCATCCATATTTCTATATACTGTACTAGGAAATGACTATATTCTAACTCTACATCACCTTCTTCTTGTGTTCATTTTAACCTTCCCCCATTTGCCCCTGTCTCAGTATGGTGGTGTGGCGCCTGTGGGTGACGAAACTGCCTGGTGAGCAAAGTGCTGAGAGTAGACAGAAGGTGTGGAAGAGCAAGAGGAAGGTGGTGAAGATGGTGAGTGTGGTGGTGGCAGTGTTCATCATCTGCTGGACTCCACTTCAGTCCCTGCTTCTCTACCAGAAGTTCAGCTCTGTGAAACATGTGAGTGAGGCAACTAGCACAGTAAGGTGAAGGATCCTTAAGGCATCCTTTTATAGCACGAGGTACCGAAATCATTTGTGATTGAAGAATCTAAGTGTATTTAATCTGCATGATGCATACTAAAATGTAACAATTAGATTCAATATGATATAAATTAGTGAATTTTATTTATTGAAAAAGGGTTAAATCCCTTCCGAGTTTCATTTAAGGACGTGAACTAGGAACCGATCCAAATACCCCCTTCCTAGTTCACGTCCCTAAATGAAATAGGAACGTGAAGTAGGAACTTACATTGAAAAGATATAAGAATAATTATAATTATATATTCTATAACAGATAGAATCTGAAGATAGCAATTCGGATGCCATTTTAACATTTGAAGACTTTGAGTTCGCTGCGTACTTCATCGCGTACACAAACAGCGCCATCAACCCCATCATCTACTGCAGCTTCAACAGTGGCCTCAGGAAGGGGGTGAAGGACTTGCTCAGCTGTAGGAGGTCCTTCAGGAGGAGTCCCTTCGAAAATAGAAGTAAGAACTCGTAATGACTTCTTGATTATAATTTCACCTTTCCAAAAAGAAACTTTAATAATTTACCTCACAATTTTTATCACCTTACAAAATTGTTACATTATAATATCGTCACCATACAATTTTTTCACCTTTTCACCTGAAAATATTTACAATTTTTACAATGTCCTCACTTCACCTTTTTCAAGGAACCAACTGGAGAGGTATGACGGGAGGTACGAGAGAAACAACCTTTGGTGTGTCGGCAATGGAACAAAATGTCATTACGAGAACAACATCCAGAGGACGCCTCAACAACAGGTAAACAACAACTGAACACATAGAAAAACAACTACTGAACACATAGAAAAACAACTACTGAACACATAGAAGAACAACTACTGAACACATAGAAGAACAACTACTGAACACATAGAAAAACAACTACTGAACACATAGAAAAACAACTACTGAACACATAGAAAAACAACTACTGAACACATAAAAAAAGTTTCGTGGAATAGGGAACTACCTATATATTTCGGGTGTGTTTCTCTCATCTATAATTTTAAGAATATAGTTAACAGCGCATTAGGTTTTTAAAATACTGTTTCTACCGCATAAGTCTATCGATAGAGTGTTGTAAGTATAATGTTTTTTAAAGATAGTGTCGTTAAGGATAACTCTTCTCTGATTGGTCGGCAAGAAAGAGAAGCTCCGCCTCCTGTTGGCTCCTCCTCCTTGCATATAGTTATGAGTTGAACTAAATTAAATTTCAAATAATGAGAACTTTGAAAATCTCAAAATATAGATAGCTGTAATGTAGTTTACTGTATCCGCTAGCTTGTAGTACTGCACACTTCGTGATTGTCTAGTGAACTGGCAGGGAGTTTGGAGGGTGCCACGCCCCCCTATACATTAATTGGTCATCTCCATAACCAATTAGAGAGTCAGTTTACCTTAAAAACATAATCCTAAAAAATTTATCCTCAAGGAACAATATTTAATGTAGTAACCTTTTAATTTGTAACCTAGGAGGTGGCACCCTATATTTGTAGTTATTTCACAATGGTTGAACTTACTAAAAGGATAGTATGCGAACAAATTTATTCGATTATGTTCAATGAAAATCATTACATTTATTCTAATTTCATCCATAAAGATTCCATTTTATTTGATTAAATTCCTCCATTAACCTTTTTAATTTCTATTTTCAAATAACGAAGTCTAGAGCTCATCGATGTCATCCACTTCAAATTCAGCTTCCATCATGTTCATGTTATGTCTATAACATCCATTGAAAAGTCGCTAATTGGTATGCTAATCACTAGATAGGTAATTGGTTCGGAATTTTAAATTATTCCGCCACAAAGCTTTCTTTGACCGAATTATAGCGTGTTAATATGCGGTGGTTGTTTCACCCTTTACAACTATTGGTGGTTGTTTTAGCCTTCACAACTATTGATGGTTGTTTTACCCTTTACAACTATTGGTGGTTGTTTTAACCCTTTACAACTATTGGTGGTTGTTTTAACCCTTTACAACTATTGGTGGTTGTTTTAACCCTTTACAACTATTGGAAGTTGTTTTAACCCTTTACAACTATTGGTGGTTGTTTTACCCTTCACAACTATTGGTGGTTATTTTAACCCTTCACAACTATTGGTGGTTGTTTTACCCTTCACAACTATTGGTGGTTGTTTTACCCTTCACAACTATTGGTGGTTGTTTTACCCTTTACAACTATTGGTGGTTGTTTTAACCCTCTACAACTATTGGTGGTTGTTTTACCCTTCACAACTATTGGTGGTTGTTTTAACCCTCTACAACTATTGGTGGTTGTTTTAACCCTTCACAACTATTGGTGGTTGTTTTACCCTTTACAACTATTGGTGGTTGTTTTACCCTTCACAACTATTGGTGGTTGTTTTAACCCTCTACAACTATTGGTGGTTGTTTTAACCCTTCACAACTATTGGTGGTTGTTTTACCCTTCACAACTATTGGTGGTTGTTTTACCCTTTACAACTATTGGTGGTTGTTTTACCCTTCACAACTATTGGTGGTTGTTTTACCCTTCACAACTATTGGTGGTTATTTTAACCCTTCACAACTATTGGTGGTTGTTTTACCCTTCACAACTATTGGTGGTTGTTTTACCCTTCACAACTATTGGTGGTTGTTTTACCCTTTACAACTATTGGTGGTTGTTTTAACCCTCTACAACTATTGGTGGTTGTTTTAACCCTCTACAACTATTGGTGGTTGTTTTACCCTTCACAACTATTGGTGGTTGTTTTAACCCTCTACAACTATTGGTGGTTGTTTTAACCCTCTACAACTATTGGTGGTTGTTTAACCCTTCACAACTATTGGTGGTTGTTTAACCCTTCACAACTATTGGTGGTTGCTTAACCCTTCACAACTATTGGTGGTTGTTTTACCCTTCACAACTATTGGTGGTTGTTTTAACCCTCTACAACTATTGGTGGTTGTTTTAACCCTCTACAACTATTGGTGGTTGTTTAACCCTTCACAGTACACTTCATTCAACTCGACGGACCAAAGAAGATTAAAAGGGCTCCCCTTTCAATCTTCTATAGCCCCAACATAACTTTCTCTCTGTATACTGACTTCATATCCCTACAAGATATCTAATCTCATATCTAAGCTAAACACATCCTGCCACATTATCTAAAAGATAAAAATGTTATTAAACAGAAGTAACCAAGGTTCACAGTGAGAGTTATGGTGGGGCCATGGAAGACTACCTCTCCTTCCCCTCCTATACCCCCTCCACACTAATTAGACTGTAGCAGTATGCAGCTTAGTGTCATCTGTTTAAAAGTCACCCTATCCTGTTTCAGTGCATCTGATACCACACTTCATTAGATATAATTTCATCTCGCACCTACTCACCTTTTTAATGCCAGTTATTTACAAAGGGGAATGAAACAGAAACAGGTGGATGTACCAGGCAAGGAGGATATATTACTGGGATATTGAGGGAACATCCCAGGCAAGGAGGATATATTACTGGGATATAAAGGGAATATCCCAGGCAAGGAGGATTTATTACTGGGATATTCCTTTAATATCTCCGGACTAAATCCTTCTTGCCTGGGATCAACTTTTGATTTCAAATGAAGTTTCTTTGTCTGTCCACACCTACAGCTATCGTAAAGTGGGTGGGACTACAGTTCAATAGCCAATTTGAGTTGTGGCAATGAAATTACTTACTGCAATCTATACTATAATAGGAGCCGCGTCTGTCCGTCTGTCACACTTTTATTAAGAAATGCATACTAAAAGGAAAAACAAATCATTTGTGGCAGTATCTTGACTACGGACTACAATAATATTGACACTAATTGTTTAAAAAATTATATTTTGGCTTTTGAAAGTTTTTTTTTTTATTTAATCAGAATATGTTCATCCATAATACATTCTTGCATTCGAATATAATTTAGATTCAATGACAGGTACTGTACTGGTTAATATAGTTTCAATTCCTACATTTTAAAGCAATTTACCCCTTTGGTAGAATAAAAGCTCTACGAATAAGCTCTATAAGCTCACTGCAAGTTATTCCTACAAGATGTAACAAAATACAAAGTACAGTGTTTATTTAGTGCATTGGAAATAATGCAGTTGGGTGCAATGTGATTTCAGTGAAGAGCTGCAAACCTGCTAATGAAATGTCAATAACCATTTACTTGGTTTACAATGGGAAAATAGTGCAATGTGAACTGCAGAAATATAATAGTGTAAACCGGAGAAGTATAATATTTAAATAAATAGTAATTTATTCTATAAAAATGCATTAACGTCAAAAGTAATATCAGTAAAATCTTAGGTAATGTAAGAGTATATTATTTCTCTTGTAACTTCCACTCCAAAAGTTTATAAAAGAGTAATTAAACACCAGTGAGGTGAATGATGTGATTAATCATAGTCCTGCCATTCTTATTATCATAATTAATATATAAATATACATATTTGCAATACATTCGAATAATCTTTCAATCTTTCCCATTTCAATCTTCACCATAACATTTTCCCCTCTTAATCTTCTATGGCCCCACCATAACATTTCCCCCTCTCAATCTTCTATGGCCCCACCATAACATTTCCCCTCTCCATCTTCTATGGCCCCACCATAACATTTTCCACTCTCAATCTTCTATGGCCCCACCTTAACATTTCCCCTCTACCTCCATATTCTGCATAGGCCTTGAAGGCAGTCTTCATTCTACTCTTTTCCGTCTTTTAGGTTTTTTTCTTCCACGTTTTCGAGATGAAATGAAGGGTAAAAATCCTTATCTAGTTAGGGATGCTATTTTAGAAATAAGTGAAGTCTCAGTACGTTCATACATTTAGGATATTAAAAGAAATCTAATTAAGTAAAAACTTCTTTGCTTATGGTGATAACTTATGAATATAAATTGTAAAGATAATTTAAAAATTAATCTTGATGATTGTTTGTATGAAATGATTCCTTTTTTAGTGATGCACTCTGTAATCAATTGTATATAGCGTATACAGAGTTATAATGGATAATGGTTATGATATGGTAATTCAGTATAGATATGAGTAATACATATTAAATCAATTTAATCATCATAAGAACAATTAATAAACATATGCGGTATTCATATTTATTTGATCACATTCATATCCACATGTCAATTACCATACTTATAACGTATGTTTACCATATTTAATTAACCACATTCATATCCACATGTCAATTACCATACTTATAACGTATGTTTACCATATTTAATTAACCACATTCATATCCACATGTCAATTACCATACTTATAACGTATGTTTACCATATTTAATTAACCACATTCATAGCTAAGTGTCAATTACCATACTTATAACGTATGTTTACCATATTTAATTTACCTCATTTCCATGTTAACCCACGTGTAATAAACATGGTAACCATTTGCAAAATTTATACACAGGGTAAGTTCCGAATTATCGGTCAGTTCCACATCTTCGGTCATGTAGAACTGACCGATAATTCGGAACTTGCCCTAGTATACCTACACATGTTTTGAATGCATAAAACCCAAATTGATTTGTTTCCTGATAATAGGGGAAAAAATTACTGGTAAAATAGTGACTTAAAATCATTAGTAGGTTTACTAATATTTATTAATTAATTAATAAATGATTTCTAATATAAAAAGAATGAATATAATATACAATATGAATATATATGAATATTAAAGCTGGAAATGTTAGGAAGACAATTATTTATAAATTAATTAATTAACGAACTACAAGAATATTACCAATCTCAAAAAAAAAAAATCGCAATAATGTGTCTATAATTACCATAGTTACTCCTGAAGAATGGTTTTAATTTTCTTATACCCCGACTATGTTTACTCTCACATTAATTCCAAACATATACACACTGTTAATATGTCATCTAGAGTCTGAATATCAACACAAATAATATTAAATCAATTTAAATGTTTGCCTATACCATTGATGAAATAGTTTGTCAATTCGTGTCAGTGTTTGCATCCCCGTCCATGTGCGCTGATCAAACAGACTTCTGTTTGTTCGTCTTCGGAAATGGCTGGCTGCCGAAAGACTGACTTCAATCCATAAATTCGAAAGTGAATTGGATAGCAATAACTTAGCACTCAGTTACTTCTTATTCGTCGAATGGGACTCTGTAAAATATTGCTTCACTAATTTAGATGCAAATCACTGTACTGAACACATTGAACTAATCTTTTTAAGCCATGATGATCAGATTCGTGTATTCGAACTCTATAAAATAGTATTTCAATCTGAGAAGGACTATCTAACATTTATGAATAAAGGGTCTATCGTCTATCACTCTACTCACAGAGCTTGATTTTATTTATTTTATTTATTTATTAAAACAAAAGTCCCTTACATGAAGCAAAAAGAGTCGGGCCAATTATTTTCCTGTATATTTTATAAATGATAAGGACTTAAGACCTAATAAGCTTACAGCTTCAAAGGAATCCTGTCAAAAGAGAATAAAAAGAAACTTTGCACCAAACAAGATACAGACAGAAAAGAGTCATACCGAATTAAAGTGTTGGTCCAGTCATATAAACAATATATCCATATATATAAGAACGTAAGTAAAGACTCTGAAACTGAAAGTAGTGGATAGATCCTTTTTTTAAAGAAAAATTAGTCTAACTTAACTCAAAGGCATCACTAATTTCATCAAAACTCTCAGTGTATCGTACAGAAATAATATTTTTTTAACGAAAATCTAAAGTGAACGCTGTATACTATTCCACAGCCCCATCATAACTAGCGTAATACCTACTGCATAATCCTGAAAACTCGTCAACTAATCACATTTTTACAGGTTGCGCATGCAACCCTACATTCAGTAGGGCATTTTGCATTAAATTTTATGTATAAATTTTAAATTGATGTGGGATTTTTGAAATGAATTATAAATAACAAAAATGGATTCATCAACTTTCAGTATTAAGAAAATTCTAAATTTCTCTTTCAGTTTCATGTTAATTAGCATTTATTAAATATAGATAACAATGCGTAGATGACCAAACATTTGATCACCCTCAATATACAGGAGCACTACTTTTATCAATAGGGTTGTGACAATATGCTTTATAAATCATAGATCTTAAGAATATCACAGACGAAATGAAATGGTATCGAATACTATATACCGCTGGTGTAGAACCATTCAATACTCTTTAATTCTCTCCGTCTATAATATTCTCTGATTTATAAAGCATATTGTCACTAGGGTTGTGACAATATTCTTTATAAATCATAGATCTTAGGAATATCACAGACGAAATGAAATGGTATCGAATACTATATACCGCTGGTGTAGAACCATTCAATACTCTTTAATTCTCTCCGTCTATAATATTCTCTGATTTATAAAGCATATTGTCACTAGGGTTGTGACAATATGCTTTATAAATCATAGATCTTAGGAATATCACAGACGAAATGAAATGGTATCGAATACTATATACCGCTGGTGTAGAACCATTCAATACTCTCCGCCTATAATATTTTCAGGATTTATGATTTTAGAAGCATATTGTCACAACCTTATATATCTAATTCAAGGCCGCACCACGGAAGACGTGTTAACAAACATAACTATTTAGCAAAGTAATTCTCTCACCACAAATCATTACCTTCAAATACCAATACCTGCTGTCGATACCACAGTAATTTACTGAGGAGTGGTAATTACTTTCGGATACTAGGAAACTCTAGCACTGTCGATAGTAAACTCTTTTCTGGTTAGTTTATTCTATTTACAGTTACGAATATTTTAAAATTTAATTTCCTTGAAGTTCTTCGAAATATGAATTAGGCATAGAATATCAAACTTCAAAATATATGAATAACATCTTAGCAGTTATAGAGCAATATTTTTATCAAACTTTTCCAAACTTGCGATTTAATACCCCATATAAATAGATATTCTTTTCCTTATTGACATTTTGTTCTCTGTATATACTTTTTGATGTAATTTTGATCCTGGATTCTTATTCTATTTTTATATAAGTTAGGTTCACTCGTTGAAGCGGCAAGACAATTAAATGAAAACAATGGAGTCGGTCACATGAAATTATTTATGAGTTTTACCATTGCAGAATGCGGAAGGTAATATTTTAGGTGACATCTATTGATCTATCATCTTTTTTTTTCTGCATAACTCAAATAGTATTCAACCAAATTGCCTGAAATTGTGTCAGTTTATTAGATTTTGGGAGTGAACGGTTCAGAAGTTAAGGTCAAGGTCATTTATAACTCACTGGTTATGGGATGGTCAAGGTCATTTATAAGCGGCGGCAGGGGTATTCGCCCTACCGAGTGCCCATTCTAGTATTGAAAATAATTGCAATGTGGAATAGAGTCACCAATTTTTGATCTCTTCCCTTGTCCTCCATTTCTGTCCTTTATACCATTTATTGCCCCATGGAGGCTAATTCACCCCAAGATCTGCCTGAAATGAACAGCCAATCTGTTGACAATTTGGAAAAATAGCCAAAGGATCTTATTGCAATTCACTGCAGGATATAAGCAGGAAAATGAAACTCAAGACCTAGAAGACAATTCGAATTTTCTTCGGTGATTATAATCGATGATATAAAGATTATCTCTATGATGGCAAATGGTGCGATAAAAATAGTATAATGATGTACCTACCATTAATTTATAACGCTTACAGTCTATCGTCTTTCGTCGGACAGAACTTGAGATTATGTTTGTAACTATGATATTTAACGAATACACTGAAAAAATACGAGTCAAGTTGACTCACAATTTGAGTTTTCAGGAA
The DNA here is from genome assembly GCA_947561585.1 of Caprella mutica. Lineage (NCBI taxonomy): Eukaryota > Metazoa > Arthropoda > Malacostraca > Amphipoda > Caprellidae > Caprella > Caprella mutica. Next base: position 608,247 of record CANNZV010000051.1, read on the forward strand.
GTCCCAAAACTGACTCAAAAATGTGAGTCAATTTGACTAATCCTAATATTTTACTCAATAACAAGAGTCATATTGACTCCTAATTCATAGTCAGATTGACTCAGGTAGAGTCAATCAAGAAAAAAAACTCAAATATTGGAGTTTTGCTATCTTTGACTCAAGCGATGAGTCAGGTTGACTCGCATTTTCTCTCAGTGATACCAATAATGTTTACCGCAACGGACAAAATAAACGATCTCCCACAGCCCCGTCATAACTTTACAGTGTTCTATACTACCCAATAATAACTTTTTAATTCCCTACCAATCTGCAGATTTACAATGCAAATTACTTTAAACCTCTCGGCACAGTTTACCGTAGCCATATTGACAGCTAAAATGAATCCATGTTACTTTCGTGTATGAGGGAATACCTAATTATTTAGGAATCAATATTCCTCATTCGTGTAGTAAAATAAATGTATGGAGTTTAGATGTAAATTATAAAAGTAAGGTAAAAAAAACACTTAGAAATACTATAATAACCTTCTGCAATTTTCATCTGGTATCTAGTTTCATTATTTAATTATTGCCGCTTTGTCCTATCTAAATTTCAAAAATCTTGATCTAAAAAGTTACGCTGTATTTTTCTAAATGGGATATATTTCCATTGAAAAGAATAATATAAATAAAAAGGTATTGTTTTTCTTTATAGGCTGACTCGTAGAGACACGGAAACCACCACCAACTTCATCAGAGAAAACATACACCTCACAGCGAGGAAAAGAGACGAGGTGAAATTTGATTAACTACTAGTGTACCTGTCTGTTAAGAATAACCCATTCCATATGTGTTTATGTTATGCAACGCGTTTGGAGCGTTAAAAACGCTCGTGTGACATGTCCATTAGCAAACCTCTCTCTAGTGTATGTCATAACTCTATGGGAAAAACACATACAATCTAATAAAAGCCTCTGAATTTAAATATCAAGTCAATATATTCCCGTGCGTATCATAGTTACATTCTTCATGTTTAATACCCGTAGTGTAAAGCGGACACCAAATAAATAAATAAATACACGACGGAAATTATGAGTATAGATTGGGACACAAACCCACATGAATTGTAAAAATTGAAGATTTAAATTTTACATTTACTCGTCTTTCATAAATGATAGAAATTGTCTTAAATCTATCCTAATAATACCCGTAGTATATTTATTTATTTATTTGGTGTCCGCTTTTACACTACGGGTATTAAACATGAAGAATGTAACTATGATACGCACGGGAATATATTGACTTGATATTAAAATTCCCCTGTTTTTATTCCATTTTTAAATGTATTTTATCTATAAAATAAATTAGACTATGCAGAAAATTTAATTTTAATTGAATTCATTAAAAGTAACCTAATAACGGGTAATAAATTAGTATTGATGATGACCCGTTATTCTTAACGGGAAAGTACACTAGTCTAGTTATAAAAATTGATCATAAAATTATAATAACTAATGCATTGATCTATAGTCTTAAAATATCAGAAAATAAATTTTGATATTATGCAACTACAGCCCGAATTTACAGTCAAAATACGATCTCCCGATTACCTTTTTATGTGGGATATACAGGGTGACCCACAAAAAGTGTACCCATCTTAAAATTGATATAAATATCGTATTTATAAGTAGGTAGTCGAAAAATGAGTTGAAGTGAATTTAAAAATTAGATTTTTTTCATATATCCATTCTAACACAGTCATTGCTTAAGATTCTACGTGTACGATATTTATATTAATTAAAACTAGGGTACACTTCTTGTGGGACACCCTGTATAGTACTATTCTAATTTTCTTTTGTACCCCCCCCCCCCTCAGACGGACAGAGACACACTAGTGATGGCAGATGGGAAAGCACTTCACCGAACCATCAGTAACGCGTCTAACAGTTCTGTGCAGAATACTGACTGTTCTTGTTGGCCTCGTGAGTACATACCGTTTTTTTACCGCCCAGTTTACGCCTCTTCAATTAATCACAGTTAAATGAATGGAAGGCGGTGAAAACGCGGTGTTTTATCTGCTGGATTAGAATAGGCCTAAGAGTTGATAGATGAAGTAATTACTAGGGTTGTGACAATATGCTTTTAAAATCATAGATCCTGAGAATATAATAGACGGGAGAGAATTAAAGAGTATTGAATGGTTCTACACCAGCAGTATATAGTATTCGATACCATTTCATTTCGTCTGTGATATTCTTTAGATCTATGATTTATAAAGCATATTGTCACAACCCTGGTGACAATATGCTTTATAAATCATAGACAATATTATAGACGGAGAGAATTAAAGAGTATTGAATGGTTCTACACCAGCGGTATATAGTATTCGATACCATTTCATTTCGTCTGTGATATTCTTTAGATCTATGATTTATAAAGCATATTGTCACAACCCTGGTGACAATATGCTTTATAAATCATAGACAATATTATAGACGGAGAGAATTAAAGAGCATTGAATGGTTCTACACCAGCGGTATATAGTATTCGATACCATTTCATTTCGTCTGTGATATACCTAAGATCTATGATTTATAAAGCATATTGTCACAACTCTAGCAATTAAAAATATATTTGTATAGTCAAAATTAGCTATTTATTTACTAAATTGTTCTCTTAGTTCTGATTTGTATTTCCTAACTACTTACAGCTCTTCGCAAGAAGGATTCAACCTACGCCCCTCCCAATAATATCCCGTTGCCAGTGATCGCCAGATACGAAGGCAACACCTTCGTCAATGTTTACGTCTTCACCAATGAGAACAAGGAGACTGACAGTGATATGAACAGACATACTACAGAGGTAGATAACCTCATTCATCCAAGGGACAGCGCCGTACCTCCTGGCCTCAGCTATGACATGCTCGAGAAGAAACATGCTGAAGAGGAGAAAAGGAAAGGGGTAGTGGCTTGTGAGACAGAGAACACTGTCATAATTCTAAAATAGCTATTTTTAGAAGAAGCATTTTGGTTTTTGTACATTTAATGGTACATCATCAGGACATTTAGCCTCTCTAGCGGTCAAATTTTGAGCTACAATTATGAAACATACCCAAAATCAGTAGTTTACGATTTATATGTTTATATCGCTTGTTTGCGAGAACAGTGTCATAACTTCAAAAAAGCTGTTTTTCAGGAGAGGCATTTTAGTACATGTATTGTACGTACATTTAATGGTATATCGTTAGGACATTTAGCCTCTCTAGCGGTACATTTTAAAGTTCTGTGGTGGACCAAACCCAACATGGTACCTGTGTCGTAAGAGGATTGACTGAATCCTAAAATGTAGTAAACTCCATAAATGTTATAAGTTGGGTTGTGACAATGTGCTTTATAAATCATAGATCTTAAGAATATCACAGACGAAATGAAATGGTATCGAATACTATATACCGCTTGTGTAGAACCATTCAATACTCTTTAATTCTCTCCGTCTATAATATTTTCAGGATCTATGATTTTAAATGCATATTGTCACAACCCTAATTATAGGTATATGTACAACCCCTAACCCATCACTGTACTCATGTGTGATGAGTTGAATAAAAGATTTTCTATGTCCTTCCGGGCAGTATCACACGAGCGTTTTTGAAGCGTTTTCATCGCTCCAAAAACGTTGTGTAACATGGATAAATATGAAATGGGTTTAACAATAATTTCCTCAGAGTCAAAAACGCTCTTGTGACATTGCCCTTAAGTCCTCAGAACTGTTGTAATTTGGACAATAAATCATATTTTTTTATTAATACCATGTATATAATAAATGTGTAACGTTTATCCTGATTTTTTCAAACTATTTAATTTTTTAAATTCTATTCAGAGAAGAAATACCACCTCTTCATTTTCCTCTTTAATAGTTGGGTGAAGTCATTTTTCTCTATGTCTACTTCTTTTCAGTCCCTTCTATCATTCCTTATTTGTACAATTGTAATAACAACTGTTGTTATAGACATTCTTGATATTGTTTGTATGTATATAATTAGATGAATTCTATAAATCGAATCTACATGTTGTTCTCTAGTGATAAATATTGTATATTGCAATTATAGTTCATAACATGTGTTCCCCTCACCGTATTTAAATTCTAAAATGCCCTTGTTTTTAACGTTAAGCAAGAAGATTTATCGGTATTTAAGTATGTTCAGTATATTCCATTAATTCCCTATATGTAAATGACAGTGCACCATTATTCCGGTACATCACTTCGGTATTCTTTATATAAAAGTAAACCACGTTTATTCCCTAACGCTGACTAATCAGTGTATAATCACCCTTTTGAAAGGACCGTCACAAGAACAAGTAGCGAACTTCAAATGGAATCTACAGTTTGAAATACACATCCGTTAGTATTGGGATAATGTACTTATTTCAATTATTATTTGCAGAAAAAATTATCCGCCATACGACGTGACTCCTTTTTAAATAATTACCAATTATCGAGTCTAACTGTCTTGTACTGGAAATGCAATTCATACCAACCGTATTAAAGACTCATCAAAATATTAATATGGGGCCTTTATAAAATTATTAAAACGGTAATATTTGGGGTATTGACTAAACTCACCATCAACCCATTCTATACTAGCATTTTCACTGCCGCGTTTTCACTGCCCTGTTTCCGCCTCTCCAACTAATCACGGTTAAATGAATGGAAGGCGGTAGAAACGCTAGTGTAGACTGCAAATTAGTTTTCCATTCATTTAACCGTGATTAATTGAAGAGGCGTGAACAGGGCAGAAAAAACGCGGCGGTTAAACTGCTAGTATAGTATCCAAATTAGTTTTCCATTCATTTAACCGTGATTAATTGAAGATGCATAAACAGGGCAGAAAAAACGCGGCGGTTAAACTGCTAGTATAGATTCAGCCTAAGAGAAACTTTGTTATCTCGAAGCGGTTTTTCACGCGGTGTTTCTTATACATTCGGTTTGTCTAAATAATGAAGTTAGAGCTCTATAGACCAGCACTAAAATAGAGATAAGGTTAGTAACCAAAGCCATAAAGGACATCAGTCGCACACCACTGGACGGAGAACAAAACTTGGATAAATAAGGAACGTGATAATTAGGATTGTGACAATATGCTTCGTATATCATAGAGAATGTTATAGACGGAGAGAATTAAAGAGCATTGAATGGTTCTACACCAGCGGTATATAGTATTCGATACCATTTCATTTCGTCTGTGATTTTCTAAAGATCTATGATTTATAAAGCATATTGTCACAACCCTAGTGATTATATTTTGACAATGTTTAGCTGCCTGCAATGGAATAAATCGGTTTATCAACCATTGACATTTAATAGATTCATTAGTAATGATTATTTGGCTAAAATCCCTTCTTATTTGTATGAATTCCAAACCATTTCATATTGCAATTCCCATTTAATGTCAATAATTATAGTCAGTGATGAATAAATTAATATTTCGTGCATTGTTGTATGCTTATCCACCTTCTTTTGAACAGGTAATGGAATTAGAGAAAATGATTAAAGGGAGAAAAATGAAAACCCAATTATTATTTATTGTATTAAAGTCAGTGGAAAGCATTGAGGAACTAGTGTACTTTCCCGTTAAAAATAACGGGTCATCATCAATACCAATTTATTACCCGTTATTAGGTTACTTTTAATGAATTCAATTAAATTTAAATTTTCTGCATAGTCTAATTTATTTTATAGATAAAATACATTTAAAAATTGAATAAAAACAGGGGAATTTAAATATCAAGTCAATATATTCCCGTGCGTATCATAGTTACATTCTTCATGTTTAATACCCGTAGTGTAAAAGCAGACACCAAATAAATAAATAAACACACGAGGGAAATTATCAGGATAGATAGATGATTGAATTAAATGAAATAATGTTTGAACATTAATTAATCTATTGAATTGGGAAGGTTATGTTGTGACCAAAAAGAAGAGACATTACACTAGGATGAAAAACCTCTTGACTAGGATGAAAAACTCTTGACTAGGATGAAAATCTCTTCACTAGGATATGCACCCTCTTGACTAAGAAGAAAACCCTCTTGACTAAGAAGAGAACCCTCTTGACTAAGATGAAAAACCTCTTGACTAAGAAGAAAACCCTCTTGACTAAGATGAAAAACCTCTTGACTAAGAAGAAAACCCTCTTGACTAAGATGAAAAACCTCTTGACTAAGATGAAAAACCTCTTGACTAAGAAGAAAACCCTCTTGACTAAGAAGAAAAACCTCTTGACTAAGAAGAAAAACCTCGTGACTAAGATGAAAAACCCCTTGACTAAAATGAAAAACCCCTTGACTAAGATGGTACGTCTCTTGACTATAAAGTAATACAACTGCCTCCATGCAATATCTATCTTTCTTGTTTCTTCTCATCTTTCTTTAGTTATTTGACATCTCTTCATTACTACCTACTGCATTCTTTACAATATTCCATTGTTATCACATTCATGTGACGGGGGAATGTGTTATCACATTCATGTGACGGGGGAATGTGTTATCACATTCATGTGACGGGGGAATGTGTTATCACATTCATGTGACGGGGGAATGTGTTATCACATTCATGTGACGGGGGAATGTGTTATCACATTCATGTGACGGGGGAATGTGTTATCACATTCATGTGACGGGGGAATGTGTTATCACATTCATGTGACGGGGGAATGTGTTATCACATTCATGTGACGGGGGAATGTGTTATCACATTCATGTGACGGGGGAATGTGTTATCACATTCATGTGACAATACCTCCTGAAGTAGTATTTCGAACATTTTGTTAGAGTGTACCCAGGGAGAAAGTTACAGTGGCACCATAGAGGATAAAAATAGGTATTATTTTTCAATAAACATAGCACTGGGTATGAATATCTATTCTTAGTGTTAATTGATAATTCCCTGACCAGTGTTAAAATAACTACAAACATTAAAATTAATGAAGTTTATTTCTTTTAAATTAGAATAATTAATGATTATTATATCGTTTTTTCTTTTTTTTTTTCTTATATGAAAACAGATCTGAAACCGACCGATAATTCGTAACTTAGCCAACATACGAATAACATTTTAGAGTTCGGATTCATTTCATCTAGTCAATATTTGAGGTCAATGTATATAGATAATAGAATATAAATACATATACAAACTAATGACCGTAAGGTATGAGACTATAAGCCACTTCTGTGTACATTTTTCAGGTGTTTGGGCAAGTTTTCTCGTTGTAACTTCTTGCTAATCAAAGAGTGCGAATATACATTAGCAAACTTAGAGCACCAAACCTTCCACTTAAAGTAAAGTATCAATTACTGCTAATATAGCCTCTTACCTTTACAATTTACTAACTAATTTACAGTTTCTAATTATAGTCTAAGAGGAGCATACCGAAACTTTGTTCGTTTCATACTCATAATAAGTGTTGTTATATTTAGGTACAGTCAAATAAAACTGTATATGTTAATATCAATATACGTGAACAGTCGGAAACTGTCCGTGTTTTAGTTTTTTGTCACACATATTTTGTGTTATGCAATGATGTTTCTTTAATAAACATTAGTTTAGAGAGTACCGAGGTAAAAACAAACTGCTTTCATCCAACAAGTTATTGATGAATATTCAGTAATTTATTTATTTAGTTTTACTATAATTTATGCATGTTCCTTTACCAGTTGTAATTTAATGATTCTTTAAATTACCCGTAGTGTATAAATGTAGAAATATTTTGGTCGGTAGCATTTCTAGATATATTATGAATCATTAGGAAATTGCCTTTCAATTTATTATATTTATTATCAAACTTAAAAGTTACATGCAAAAGTATTAATAACCAAATTAAATTTTATGTGCACTAGCTAATATAGCTAAAATGGATATATATCTAATGCATTCATATATTTTTACAATGCATTTATATATAATTTCAATGCACTTATATATATCTAATGCATTCACATTTATTTTTAATGCTTTTTTCATAATGCCAATAATGTCCACTCCAAATCATCAATCTTTATTTCCATGCATACACTGTTGAATTATTTTATAGCTGCGAGAAATCATTTATTTTACACCGAAGAAGATTTTCTCATTTCACACTGCAATCAACTGGCGCGAAAAAGAGATAGTAACTTTTCTATCTTCCTAATCACTTCTTTGAAGAGTCTACGGGGAATGCACACCATTCTTAGAGATACCCACTGAAAAGAAATGGTGATACCTGAATATCCGCACATTAGGAATAGGCAACAAAATGTTACTACCTGAACATCGGTTAAATAAGAATAGATAACACTAGTATCGGTATGTGAGTATCGGTTAAATAAGAACCTTAGTGTTGGTACATAAGTATCGGCAAATAAGCGGTGGTGAAGGTATGCACTCTACGATTACCCGTCATCTAGTTACCATTTATAATAGCTCTGAGTTGTGATACTGGTTATGAAACCGGGGCTTGCCTGTAGATAATCTTATCAATGATCTGAATTAACTCCTCTATAGTGAACTCCTCTATAGTGAACTCCTCTATAGTGAACTCCTCTACAGTGAACTCTTCTATAGTGAACTCCTCTATAGTGAACTCCTCTACAGTGAACTCCTCTACAGTGAACTCCTCTATAGTGAACCCCTCTATAGTGAACTCCTCTACAGTGAACTCCTCTACAGTGAACTCCTCTATAGTGAACTCCTCTATAGTGAACTCCTCTATAGTGAACTCCTCTATAGTGAACTCCTCTATAGTGAACTCCTCTATAGTGAACTCCTCTATAGTGAACTCCTCTATAGTGAACTCCTCTATAGTGAATTACTCTACAGTAAATGTAGAGTCATGAGTAAGAGAACTAGCCAGTATAATGTATTTTTAGTCTGTCATGAATTGCTACAAGTTTTAAAAAATAATTGCCATTTTATAGAAACCTAAGAATATTTGTTCACTATACAAAATAGTTCACTATAGAGGAATCCTACTGTAGAATTTTCCGACTGCCAATTGCTCTTTCCTTCTTTCTGTCCATTTCAATCGGCTGCAAGATCAAAAGTAGCCACTGAAAATACAGTCACAACATATCAGTCCGGACAGCATGTTTACTGTCAACGGGAGAACTAATCAAAACATTTTAAATAGATTGATATATAATGCCTGAATAGCTTTGGTGGAAGTGGTCTTTGGTCTTTGATGTGAAGTGGCACTTTGATCCCTGTAGTGAACACAAAAATGAATTGGTTTGCTACCAATAGGTAGCTAAGGAAGGTATTTAGCTGATCTCTTTTGTTATTTTTTATATATGTAAATTTATTTAGGTAGAATAAATACAGTATAACCTTCTAATTCATTGGGTTGTGTACACAGGAATTGAGAATATACACTGTTTAGCAATGATATTTTACAGTAGTTTCCTCTTTTTGGAGTAGGAACTATTCTGAAGCTCCCCTAAAATTAGGAGAGTCAACAAATCATTTTTAATGCAACGTTCTAATCATTTTATCTTAACGCTTTTTATATTTCTATTAACTACGAATTAAAAGAAACTACATGAATTGAGAGCTGACGAAGCAAATATATTCCACAAGTTGGGGGGATAGAAAAAGATATTCTACTTCACTAGATGATATTTATTCATAATAATCGCATCAATAATATACAACTTACTTGAGAAGAAATATAGAGGTGGTATTTAAATTGTTTGGGTTGCATAATCTGGTACAGTTACGTATTACCGTACAGTTACGTATTCCCGTACAGTTACATTTTCCCGTACAGTTACGTATTCCCGTACAGTTACGTATTCCCGTTCACTAAATTCATATGTGAATTCGATTAAAAACTGTTTATTTATTACCTTTTCTGTCTAACTCCACACAACTTGTGTTCCTTTCAGTCCGTTTCTTCTCCAAGACCTCCGCGTCAAGATATCCTATTGGGCGGAAGTGTATTTAGGCAGAGGCGATACTTTTATTAGGTATGTGACTGGTGTGTAAATTTGTAAGTCATCCCAGGAGAAACCTCACGCAGTTAATATCATTAATATCGCACACAACTCTATTGCATTGCCAAAAGAAAGTAAGAAACCTAAACCTATTTTCTGGTGGAAATGAACGATAGCTAGATATAAATCATATAATGTAAGAAAAAATGGAATCTAAAACTTATGAGAAATGCTGTATTGTAAACATATGAGGGATTGAACATTAAGTTCCAACTCGCTTCTAACTAATATTAAAGGTTTTTGAGATACTGTTTCGATCGATACAGTGCTACTAGAATAATGTTTTTACGGTTAATGTTTTTAAGATTAACTCTTCACTGATTGGTTGGCAGAGAAGAGGAGTCAACAGGGGGCGGAACACTAACCTGTTAGAGCTCCGCCCCCCTGTTGACTCCGTCTAGCATATAGTCACGAGTTTAATTAAATTTCTGTTCAAAAAATAGAAAGAAGAAGGTCGTACATCCCTATACATTTACTGGTCAATCTTAAAACAGTATTATGAAAACTCATTCGCAATGAACAATATTAGGAAAAATGTTACTGTTTCTTACTTTCTCCATCTTCTGTTTCTCACTTCACTACCTGACTACCCCTTAATTTACTACCTGACTACCTCTTACTTCACTACCTTACTACCCCTTACTTTACTACCTGACTACCCCTCACTTTACTACCTGACTACCCCTCACTTTACTACCTGACTACCCCTTACTTTACTAGCTGACTACCCCTCACTTTACTACCTGACTACCCCTCACTTTACTACCTGACTACCCCTCACTTCACTACCTGACTACCCCTCACTTTACTACCTGACTACCCCTCACTTTACTAGCTGACTACCCCTCACTTTACTACCTGACTACCCCTCACTTCACTACCTGACTACCCCTCACTTTATTACCTGACTACCCCTCACTTCACTACCTGACTACCCCTCACTTCACTACCTGACTACCCCTCACTTTACTACCTGACTACCCCTCACTTCACTACCTGACTACCCCTCACTTTACTACCTGACTACCCCTCACTTTACTACCTGACTACCTCTCACTTTACTACCTGACTACCTCTCACTTTACTACCTGACTACCCCTCACTTTACTACCTGACTACCCCTCACTTTACTACCTGACTACCTCTCACTTTACTACCTGACTACCTCTCACTTTATTACCTGACTACCCCTCACTTCACTACCTGACTACCCCTCACTTCACTACCTGACTACCCCTCACTTTACTACCTGACTACCCCTCACTTTACTACCTGACTACCCCTCACTTCACTACCTGACTACCCCTCACTTTACTACCTGACTACCCCTCACTTTACTACCTGACTACCCCTCACTTCACTACCTGACTACCCCTCACTTTACTACCTGACTACCCCTCACTTTACTACCTGACTACCCCTCACTTCACTACCTGACTACCCCTCACTTTACTACCTGACTACCCCTCACTTTACTACCTGACTACCCCTCACTTTACTACCTGACTACCCCTCACTTTACTACCTGACTACCCCTCACTTTACTACCTATTACTTTACTACCTATTACTTGACTACCCCTCACTTTACTACCTGACTACCCCTCACTTTACTACCTGACTACCCCTCACTTTACTACCTGACTACCCCTCACTTTACTACCTGACTACCCCTCACTTTACTACCTGACTACCCCTCACTTTACTACCTGACTACCCCTCACTTTACTACCTGACTACCCCTCACTTTACTACCTGACTACCCCTCACTTTACTACCTGACTACCCCTCACTTTACTACCTGACTACCCCTCACTTTACTAGCTGACTACCCCTCACTTTACTACCTGACTACCCCTCACTTTACTACCTGACTACCCCTCACTTTACTACCTGACTACCCCTCACTTTACTAGCTGACTACCCCTCACATTACTACCTGACTACCCCTCACTTTACTACCTGACTACCCCTCACTTTACTACCTGACTACCCCTCACTTTACTACCTGACTACCCCTCACTTTACTACCTGACTACCCCTCACTTTACTACCTGACTACCCCTCACTTTACTACCTGACTACCCCTCACTTTACTACCTGACTACCCCTCACTTTACTACCTGACTACCTCTCACTTTACTACCTGACTACCTCTCACTTTATTACCTGACTACCCCTCACTTTACTACCTGACTACCCCTCACTTTACTACCTGACTACCCCTCACTTTACTACCTGACTACCCCTCACTTTACTACCTATTACTTTACTACCTATTACTTTACTACCTATTACTTTACTACCTATTACTTTACTACCTATTACTTTACTACCTATTACTTTACTACCTATTACTTTACTACCTATTACTTTACAACCTATTACTTTACTACCTATTACTTGACTACCCCTCACTACACTCATCAATGTTTCAAGAGAAGTGGACAGTGAAAGCACACTGTCTCTGGTTCGTTCTTTCTTTTGAATATTTAATCCATTAATATGCAGCAAAGGCAAGGAATCTGCCTAAACTTTCACGCACTTTTTCATTATTAAAGTGGAGAGGAACTTTTAACAGAGATTATTTCTCCGGGTTGAAGCAAAGATTAAAAATATTAACAGATTTCGCTCCCACTCAGAAAACTATACACGCCGATCTTTCAATCGGTGATTGTTACCAATAGTTTAAAAATCAGTTATTGGCGACTGTGAATGATTTTGTGAAAATTCACTTGAAAATTTAATAATTTTTAGATTATTTTAGTCTGTCATATTCACTCGGGTAAACAAAATATTATCCCGATTATATGAATTTTACAGTAAAATATTTGCCGATTACCAATTTTCCGAATGTAACTTTAGAGTTAGGTATTTAAAAATAAAGAGTTTGGCATTTTATTAATTATATTAAATTTTTTATTCCATATATGAAACAGAGAGAGTACCCACTGAGAAAGTTATGGTGGGCCAAGAAGATCAAGTTATAGTGGGGCCATAGAAGAGAGAGTTATGGTGGGGTCATAGAAGAGATAGTTATGGTGGGGCCATAAAAGAGATAGTTATGGTTGGGCCATAGAAGAGATAGTTATGGTGGGGCTATAGAAGAGATAGTTATGGTGGGGCCATAGAAGAGATAGTTATGGTGGGGCCACAGAAGAGATAGTTTTGGTGGGGCCGTAGAAGAGATAGTTATGGTTGGGCCATAGAAGAGATAGTTATGGTGGGGCTATAGAAGAGATAGTTATGGTGGGGCCATAGAAGAGATAGTTATGGTGGGGCCACAGAAGAGATAGTTTTGGTGGGGCCGTAGAAGAGATAGTTATGGTTGGGCCATAGAAGAGATAGTTATGGTGGGGCTATAGAAGAGATAGTTATGGTGGGGCCATAGAAGAGATAGTTATGGTGGGGCCACAGAAGAGATAGTTTTGGTGGGGCCGTAGAAGAGATAGTTATGGTGGGGCCATAGAAGAGATAGTTATGGTGGGGCCATAGAAGAGATAGTTATGGTTGGGCCATAGAAGAGATAGTTATGGTGGGGCCGTAGAAGAGATAGTTATGGTGGGGCCATAGAAGAGATAGTTTTGGTGGGGCCGTAGAAGAGATAGTTATGGTGGGGCCATAGAAGAGATAGTTATGGTGGGGCCATAAAAGAGATAGTTATGGTTGGGCCATAGAAGAGATAGTTATGGTGGGGCTATAGAAGAGATAGTTATGGTGGGGCCATAGAAGAGATAGTTATGGTGGGGGCACAGAAGAGATAGTTTTGGTGGGGCCGTAGAAGAGATAGTTATGGTTGGGCCATAGAAGAGATAGTTATGGTGGGGCTATAGAAGAGATAGTTATGGTGGGGCCATAGAAGAGATAGTTATGGTGGGGCCACAGAAGAGATAGTTTTGGTGGGGCCGTAGAAGAGATAGTTATGGTGGGGCCACAGAAGAGATAGTTTTGGTGGGGCCGTAGAAGAGATAGTTATGGTGGGGCCATAGAAGAGATAGTTATGGTGGGGCCATAGAAGAGATAGTTATGGTGGGGCCATAGAAGAGATAGTTATGGTGGGGCCATAGAAGAGATAGTTATGGTGGGGCCATAGAAGAGATAGTTATGGTGGGGCCATAGAAGAGATAGTTATGGTGGGGCCATAGAAGAGATAGTTATTGTGGGGCCATAGAAGAGATAGTTATGGTGGGGCCATAGAAGAGATAGTTTTGGTGGGGCCATAGAAGAGAGAGTTATGGTGGGGTCATAGAAGAGATAGTTATTGTGGGGCCATAGAAGAGATAGTTATGGTGGGGCCATAGAAGAGATAGTTATGGTGGGGCCATAGATGATAGAGTTCTATTCCAATGTCAATATCTCAGAGTTCACAACGTCTCTGATATTAAAAATAAACACTAAATTATAATCCTAAAAAATTTAAGTTCTAAAATCTACTGCACGTATCAAACGACATTATAACCAATGAGCATGACTCTGCAACTTTATATTAAAGATATAACAACAAACTTCTTGTTAAATATGTTGTAACAACAACAACCTTCATGTTAAAGATACAACAACAACCATATTATCCCAAACTTTCGGTGGAAATTATTTCCGTTCTTTATCCCCCATTCCCCCAAACCTAAAAACACAGTCATTAACACAGTAAGTCTTGAAGTGACTTCTAGTCACATGGATTGGTTTGCCTGTATTGTATCAGTGACTGTTAATATATTAAATAGTTGATATTAAAGAGTTGATATTAAAGAGTTGATATTAAAGAGTTGATATTAAAGAGTTGATATTAAAGAGTTGATATTAAAGAGTTGATATTAAAGAGTTGATATTAAAGAGTTGATATTAAAGAGTTGATATTAAAGAGTTGATATTAAAGAGTTGATATTAAAGAGTTGATATCAAAGAGTTGATATTAAAGAGTTGATATTAAAGAGTTGATATTAAAGAGTTGATATTAAAGAGTTGATATCAAAGAGTTGATATTAAAGAGTTGATATTAAAGAGTTGATATTATGAATAAAATAAAGAAATTGGAAATATATAATATACATTGCATCTTAAATTGTTTTAGCTTCTATTTCGATTCATCAATTCATTTTTTTTCCTGGGATATTCCCTTAATTTCCCAGGAATAAATCTTTCTTGCCTGGGATATATTCTACAATATCCCAGGAATAAAGTCTCCTTGCCTGGGATATTCCCTTAGTATCCCAGGAATAAATCCTTCTTGCCTGGGATATTCCCTTAATATCCCAGGAATATATCCTTCTTGCCTGGGATATTCCCTTTATATCCCAGGAATAAATCCTTCTTGCCTGGGATATATTCTTCAATGTTGTACTAACTTCACTCATTTTCGTTCATAACTTCGCTACTCCAATTTTGTCAAATTGAATATTCGAATCAATCCAAACCAATTGACCACAAATTGAACTTCAGTAAAGTTCTCAAGTTTATTGTTATACAAGTTATATATTTTCAAATTTGAAACAATTTAGTCTACGCATTGCATTTCCTAAAGTTTTTACCGCAGTTCCTAAGATGGTTTGAAAATCGTTTCCATCGTTAAGCAAAATTGTGTTCGAATGTTGGTTTGAAGTACAGAAATTAAGATTCAATCTTTGTCCTTCAACAGATTTGATGCAATAAAATCCAGTGAATGCTTTATTCTTTTATTAGCTCTTAATGCAATAGGTGGACATATCTGTCCCCTTTCTAGTGATGCATTCTTTTTTGAAGTACTTTTCTTAAGCGATTGGTTAAGCACATATGTACTCTTACATTAACTAGGCACAATTGAAATGTTTAAATAATATCACTATTGAGTTTATTTTAATAAATGATAATACTATTATGGTATCTTTTAAATAATAAAAATATTGTAGATATTTTCTTTGCTTGTATATTACAAAAGTATTCTAAAATTATACGCTTTTTTCGCGATCACCAGATTAAAAAGTAGACTCCGTACTTTATAAGCTCTGTGATTCGAATTTGTTAGCAACAATTGATTCGAAAGTTCCATGAGATAGTTTGATATTACTTTCTGAATTCATTTATATGCTAATGCGCCTATTTGTTTATTCGAACTTTTAAAAAGCATTTTCACAGTCCCATTTTGATATGGTAGGCCTAGATGAAAGTTTGTTCATAGCAACTGATTAATTTACCGCCACGTTACAATAATACATGAGAGAAACTAGAAGTGTGATGGCTTTTAAATGATAATAACAAATATTAACTGGCAAGAAATGTCATTTTTGAATCAAAAACCTAATTCACAATATATTCACACAGAAAAATATAAAAATTAGTTAATCATTTTTCCCCAAAAGTAAATAACCAAATAAAATTCACCAACAGATAATCATTCCTTAAATATCTTCTTTTAATAATAATATAAATCTATTTTTAAACGATTGCGTCAAGTCGAGATTCAAGATCTGATATGTCGAAGGATTTTGATTTTCCGGCACAAGTTGAAACATTCGGTCTTTTGACACACCGAACGGAAGAATTCGTCAGTCAATCTTGAAAGCTATTGTTCGGGCAAATTGGATTGGTAGGTAGGTAGGTAGGCAGGTAGGTGAGTAGGTAACTAGTTAGGTAGGTAAGTAGGCAGGTTGGCAGGTAGGTAAGTATGTAGGTAGGTAAGTAGGTAGGTAAGTATGTAGGTATGTAGGTGGGTAAGTAAGTAGGTAAGTAGGTAGGTATAGGAAAGTAGGTACGTAGGTAGGTGGGTATATGTAGGTAAGTAGGTAGATAGCTAAGTAGGTAGGTAAGTAAATAGGTATAAAGAATTTTAACTAACTGGTGACAGGAACATAAATTCAAATGATCAAATAAACAATATATTATAATAATAATCCAAATATATTCACATTTATTAAATGTAAATCAAATATTATTAGTAACCACCGTAGATTTTAGTACAATTCACTGTATATTCAAAATAATTATATCCCAAAGTATATATTGAACGATTAATTTATCTATACATTTTTAATTTGTTAATCATTATGATTATTCTCTTCTTTGCGAAAAATAATTATAGTCCAATATAATAAAGTGATTATTTAAAAACAAATAAATGTGTAACCGTGAAAAGAAATTTAATTTCCTCATAGAGAAGATAGCTTAATCATCCTTAGTAGTGATTAATGACCCTATAATCTTTTAGAGTTACATTATTTACTTTTAATTTCTTAGCAATAATGTGAATGTTGTACTGACATCTGTTAGATTACTCCCTTCTCAGATTTAGATTAATTACCTCCTCTTAATTAGATTGTAATCAACAGAACTAATTTCAGTAGCGAAAAGTGTGTGCTGGTGTATAGGAAAAATAATTCCGATTCATCTAAAGAAATGAGTATTTTCCTTTTAGAAAAACTGCCTTGAAAATAATTAAATTAATATTTTATAAAAGAAGTAAACCTGTGATATATCCTTTTTTTATATATGATCATAATCATGTTATAATTATTTATAAATAAGTAAATAATTTAATGAATTAATAATCATTATATACAGAGATTTCTTCAATCTAGGTTCCAATAAAAAATTTCACTGTCGGGCTAACTTAACGTTGGCAAATTAACGGCACGATCAGGCATTGGCACGCCAGTGCAATTATACACTGGCAAGAAGGATTTACTCCTGGGATATTGAAGGAATATCCCAGGCAGGAAAGATTGATTACTGGCATAATTTCCCAGGAATAAATCCTTCTTGTCTGAAATATAGACACTGGGCCAATGTAAGGAAAGCGACCTTGAAATAACTGTAGTTGAACAGCACTGGTCAAACGATTTTTCGATGTTGGGTAAGCTACGATTGAATTATAGGTCGATTCTTTAAAATTTAAATGAACGAAGATGTGAAACCGACCGATTATTCATAACTTACCCTACCATTGCTTATATTTTCCTGGTCTCCTGGTTCTAGAAGGACGTTTCACCAGAAAATCGGTGACCGGTCCATTCGCCGAAAACCCATTCGCCGCACGACACATTCGCTGAAATTTTTTTTGATTATTTAAAAAGGTAAACAAATTCATCTCATATGTCCAAATGAAATTACATATATGTGAATAAATTACTTTTCAATATTCTACATAATTATTGGTTTAAGTTTATGGTATTAACGTTAATTTAATTAATTAACTCATATATAATGTTAATGCTGCATTTTTTATGTTAATCCTTTTTTCTGTGTACAGTTATCAGTTTCAAAAGAAAATGAATTTTTTTTGTGTTGGTCTCACTTTATTTTAATCCTTCTACATACATTGTAGAATCAGTCTGCTACTGTGAGTCGCTCGTGAAGCTTTCACTATACAGGGTGACCCACAAAAAAGTCTACCAACTTTAAATTCGTATATTTCAACAACTATTGAAGGTACAGTTAAAACATATTTTTTTTCTAGGTTCTAAGATAATTCATATAACTATTCATTTTATAAAATATTGACAATATGGAGAAATGTATTTGAGTACAAAAAGGAAGTCAAAATCAATTTTGTTCAGCAACTCCTTTGAAAAAATAGAAAAGTTTATGTTAGAATAAATGGTTTAAGTATTTATTATTTAATAAATACTACTAAATTTATTTAGAAACAAGCATTTATATGTCAATAAAACCAGACAATTAATTACCGTTTAATTTATAGTTAACAAAAAATTGGATCAATTTTAAATAATCATATAACACAGGATATTCAATAGATTTAAATGTTTGTAGCAAACATCAGTCTGCTAAAAATTGTCATACTTTCGGCAAATTGACCTAAAACCCAGAAAATCAGAGAGCATTGGCCTTAACGATATCTCCACTCGTTATTTATTACTAGAGCCCGGACATTTAGGACCTATAAAAAAGGCATTTTAGCACCATAAAAAATGCATTTAAGGACCTCTAAAAAGGCAGTTTAGGACCTATAAAAGGCATTTTAGCACCGTAAAAAAGGCATTTAAGGTCCTCGAAAAGGCAGTTTAGGACCTAAAAGAAGGCATTTTAGGACCTAAAAAATGCATTTACATAAACTTTTAAGATTAATAAATAGGTATTTACAACGAATAAATTAGCATTTTGGAATATAAATCAACAGTTTTTAGTCCGTTTAAATAAAAAAAAAATGGTGAAAACAAATAAAGAATTCATTCCTTAAAAATTCAATGAATCTAGTTTATAGTATTTATTCAAATTTAGCCTAAAAGTATTATGAAAAAAGGTTTCATGAAATGTAACTAATTCCAATATTAAATTCGAAATTTGTATTTACAATAAACAACCTCAGACTAAACAAACCATATATTAGATAATTAGACTAATTAAAATATTCCGAAACTGCTGTACAGGAAAAACCACTTGCAAGACCAATCACAGTTTTTGTCACATGGCAGTTTTTCTATTGTAAATAGTACAAATATTAATAGGTTCTACATATTTCTCTCTTTGAATAGTTTATTATATTGATTATTCGCAATTTTATTTTTTATCAATGGCAGAGTCTGTGCTAAAAAATTGATGTGAATAATTATAGAAAACTATATACAGTGGTGACTAATTCTTGAAGTGATATAAGTAGTTTATTTATATAGTAATTCAGACAGATTTTGATTGAATTATATAACGTTAGATGTAGTTATTTCTGTTCTATGAAATACGAAAAACATCAGGAATTAGATTTAAAACCAGTTAAAAACTGAGACTGTTTAATGGAGCTAATCGAAGGGATTCAACTTCATGATTAACTAATTTTTATTAGCTAATTCGAACCCGGAGAGCAATATGTTCATTCAGTCAATTTACCGAGAGCCATCCATAACAGCTGCAGGTTATACACACATCATTTTCAGTGAAAAAATAAAACAAAACTGATATCAAAACATTTAATTTAGTAAAAAGTAACAAAAGATCCAAGGAGAACCTTGCAATAAACACATTTTACCCTCGAAAATTACTTGCGTTACATTTTGTTACGTTGCTTGTTTAGAGTTGTGCCTATACTATACTAACAGTTAAAATGCCGCGTTTTCACAGTCCAGTTTACGCCTCTTCAATTAATCACGGTTAAATGAATGGAAGGCGGCAGAAACGATAGTATAGACTGTAAATTTGTTTTCCATTCATTTAACCGTGATTAATTGAAGAGGCGTAAACTGGGCGCTGAAAATGCGGCATTTTATCTGCCAGAAAAGAATCGGCAGTACACTGCTTGTTTTGCGTGCTATGTACTTTGTTACAGTGCTTGCTTAGCTCTCTTTGTTATCTTTTCAATGCATCCTGGTGTAGAGATTTGCTCTTTGGTTAGCAGAGATATTCCCAACTGATCCTGCCGTGTGAAAGGCTGTGCCATCTGTCGCAGCCACGGTCTGCACAACTGAAAAGAACATAAAAGCTATATCACAATAGATCGATTTATACGACGTTTATCATGCTAGTGAATGTTTTAGGTGTTTAGAATACACTGAGTGAATATTACAGTTATAGCTTGTCTGTATCGCATACAGTTGGGGTGAAAGTTGGAGGGGGTGCTAGGAACGTTTTAGCACCCCTGATGGGGTATGAGACTTGATTTGGGAAAAAAAAACATCCCTGCAATCTAGGCTCCAATAGGAAATCAGTGCCGCACTGACCTTTGCACGAAGAGGATAATTTTCAGTGATTGTTCTGTTATAGTACAGGTTCACTTCTAGAAACTAATTTGCTACCATGTAGCTTATGTTTTTACTCTCTATTTTATATGACGCGTTAGGTGGAGGAAGGGACTAAGCTTCATTTTAAAATTGTTCAGGAGAAGCATCCAAAGTTTTCTTATTTGGAGGTTTAGCTACTGTGATATAGCTAACAGACCATTAAGGTACATTTACTTGTATTTGCCTAAAATACAGATGGAACAATGGAAAAGTTACAGGAATAACTTTTCCATGACAAATTTCATTTTCTAGTTTTGTCACTGGGCCCTTTCTCCACCGAACGCGTCATATAGCTACCGTATAATTTTATTTTATTTGTATAAAAAAAAAAAATTCCATTAACCCGTAAACGGTTGCTCAACTTTAACTTTGCTGATGTGCCACATCTACAGATTGCTGTCCCAAAATACGGACACCCTCCATGTAGCTACAGGTTAAAAACAAGAAGTATATACTGTACCTGAACAGCTTCCTCGGTAGATAGGTTGCACTTGCTCTCCACCAAGTGCTCCTGTATCCACTTTGGTAGTTTGCTCCTCTTGTCCTGTCTGGAGAACCTCTTGTCCGCAAACACCATTATGCCGTAATCGGTCTTGCCGCGCATCACCCTGCCTACGCACTGCGCAGCGTGACGCATTGCGTCAAACGTCAGGAAGTCACTCTCACGAATCTGCAGCAAGGAGTTTGAAAGATGGAGTTATGTATTTATATTTAAATAATAACAAATATCACCGTTAAATAAAATAATGATTGCTTGAACAGTTTTTGATACATAAAAAGAAATTCACACAAAGTAGCAGAAGGTAATGCATGGTAGAATCTACAAAAACAATATATTAGATAGAATAAAGCCCATAATAGAGCAATGGTGGTCTTTTGGGCGAATAAGGAGGTTAATTAAATTTAGTATTGACAAGATTGAACAATAGGTAGCAATTCGGATTTAAATATTTACCTAATAACCAATTTGGGTAAATACAAGCTTCATTTTAGACATATAGCTATTTGCTTTTAATATGTTGGTTCAGTTATGCATCTGTATTATTCCATGTAGCTATAGAACTATGTTCAAAAATATATTTCAATAAAGTTATCAATAGGGCAAGTTATGAATTATCGTTCAGTACTACATCTTCGGCCCAAAAAGTTCATTGTTTAGAACTTCAAAAGGGCTTGAATATATTTTAATATTATTTCTTTTCTTTTTCTATTGTACTAATGTCATATTCAATAAAAATTATCATCATCATTATATAAGAAAAAACGATATGATTTTTTTATCATTAGATAGCACTGTGTAATAATAACAATTAAACTCACCCTATCATCAGAAGCTAGCTAGCCATGTTACTCACATTGAACTGGTCCCTGAGGTACTCTAGTCTAGCTTTGAGTATTCTGCTCTGCGTGTACATAAAGGGTATGCCCATCATCACCACACACCGACCATAGTGGTGGTCGAAATCCACCCCTTCCGACACCTTACCCCTCGCCACAGCCAACAGGATGGCCCCCCTACCTCTGTCACACGCCTGGGGAGAGGAAAAGGTCACCATTTTATAGAGTATGGCAGTTAGAGCCAATTTAATGGCTTACATTTCAAAAGGCAATAACTCGGATATGTGTAATTGACTTAAAATTTTTAATTTAATTCTATGATCCCATGATAATTTTGACTTGAAATCTTAAAAAAATGAGTCAAAATTTGCTCTAGTTTGGCTCAGATTCTTTTAAATTGGTTTAAAATTGGCTTAAAATGAAGCATCCTATTAAACATGGGAAAAGGGGAACGAAGAACACAAACAGTAACAAGAAATTATGTACTTTACAACATCGAAAATCTACAAAATAGCTATGTGATAAAAAATTTTTTAATTGATTAGCCCAGTCGAATTAACTACTAATGAATTTAATAGGATTCTATCTTTCTCTTAGGAACCACAGCACTTACATCAAAAGGAAATGGAGTAAAAGGGACTGGAAGAAGCAGTACAAGGGACTGGAAGAAGCAGTACAAGAGACTGGAAGAAGCAGTACAAGGGACTGGAAGAAGCAGTACAAGGGACTGGAAGAAGCAGTACAAGGGACTGGAAGAAGCAGTACAAGGGACTGGAAGAAGCAGTACAAGGGACTGGAAGAAGCAGTACAAGGGACTGGAAGAAGCAGTACAAGGGACTGGAAGAAGCAGTACAAGGGACTGGAAGAAGCAGTACAAGGGACTGGAAGAAGCAGTACAAGGGACTGGAAGAAGCAGTACAAGGGACTGGAAGAAGCAGTACAAGGGACTGGAAGAAGCAGTACAAGGGACTGGAAGAAGCAGTACAAGGGACTGGAAGAAGCAGTACAAGGGACTGGAAGAAGCAGTACAAGGGACTGGAAGAAGCAGTACAAGGGACTGGAAGAAGCAGTACAAGGGACTGGAAGAAGCAGTACAAGGGACTGGAAGAAGCAGTACAAGGGACTGGAAGAAGCAGTACAAGGGACTGGAAGAAGCAGTACAAGGGACTGGAAGAAGCAGTACAAGGGACTGGAAGAAGCAGTACAAGGGACTGGAAGAAGCAGTACAAGGGACTGGAAGAAGCAGTACAAGGGACTAGAAGAAGCAGTACAAGGGACTAGAAGAAGCAGTACAAGGGACTAGAAGAAGCAGTACAAGGGACTAGAAGAAGCAGTACAAGGGACTGGAAGAAGCAGTACAAGGGACTGGAAGAAGCAGTACAAGGGACTGGAAGAAGCAGTACAAGGAACTGGAAGAAGCAGTACAAGGGACTAGAAGAAGCAGTACAAGGGACTAGAAGAAGCAGTACAAGGGACTAGAAGAAGCAGTACAAGGGACTAGAAGAAGCAGTACAAGGGACTAGAAGAAGCAGTACAAGGGACTAGAAGAAGCAGTAAAAGGGACTAGAAGAAGCAGTACAAGGGACTGGAAGAAGCAGTACAAGGGACTGGAAGAAGCAGTACAAGGGACTGGAAGAAGCAGTAAAAGCAGTACGAGGGACTAGAAGTCGAAGAAGCAGTACGAGGGACTAGAAGAAGCAGTACAAGGGACTAGAAGAAGCAGTACGAGGGACTAGAAGTCGAAGAAGCAGTACAAGGAAAGTCACCTGGATTAAAAGGTGACAATGCTCATGATAGATCTAGTACAATAGTAAATAAAGCGTACAAGCATATAAAACATACAATTGAATATCGTTTTTAGCGCTATCTCCTAAAACAGCAAATAGCATTTAAAAAGAAATGATAGAATACTGCCCCTTTATTATTCCCCACCTTGGTGTAGTTGACGAGAGCCATGGAAGTTTCGGCATCATCTTGTGTCTCTATGAAGAGTAGCTTGTTTTTCTGCAAGTCACTGATGATGCCGTGGTCATACCAAGTGGCAACCACATTTTCTAGATAGAGGTAGGACGTGAAGAAACACACCATGCCTGAGAAAAGTAGCTTTTTAGTAGAAATAGACTTTTGGAATGATGCTCTAAATTTACCCAATCAAAGAAATCTTCAGATGAATCACTAATAACTTTCTATCATCACTTACATTGTAGAGAATAAGATAGTTTCAGTTATTCATAAACTACTGTTATTTTTCATTTGTGGTTTATCTAATTCCATCTTTTAACAATATAATAAAAAAAAAAATTAGAAAGAAAATAATGTAGCTAACATTTAAAATGTAGAATTTTAAAAACTCTTTTATTTTAATGTAAAATGTTAAAAGTAGCTTTTACACTACGGGTATTAAACATGAAGAATGTAACTATGATACGCACGGGAATATATTGACTTGATATTTAAATTACCCTGTTTTTAGTCAATTTTTAAATGTATTTTATCTATAAAATAAATTAGACTATGCAGAAAACACACACACCATCAGGCACAGTGAGTGACATCTCCACAAGTAGTTTGCCGTAGTTCCTCACAACTGCTGGGTCTTCTCTGCTCTCAAACTTTGAGGACATGGAGACTTGATCATTGCCTGGGGGGAGATATTAGTATTTACTATCGTGTGAGGGGGGATGGGTACCAAGTAAAATAAAATGCCTGATAAACTCACCAAATTTCTCTCCAAAATGATCAAATTCTCATAAATTCTTTCCAAAATAATCAAATTTCTCTCCAAAATGATCAAATTATCATAAATTCTTTCCAAAATAACATTGCAGCATAGGAGAAAATTAGATATTTCTCACCATTTGCAATTGAAGGGCTCAAAATAACTGTCACAAACTCACCATTAAAATGGCGAGTTTTGGAAATGGTAAGGACTAATAGCTATAGTTATTAGAACAACTATGAAGATTTCAAGCAAAAATTAACATAGGAATTTATTCGAAATTTTAATCCAATTACTGAATTACATAACTAGCAATTACATACCTATCTTTACTAAGTTGGTTACCTTTGGTAACTATCATAGGAAGGTTTATTTAGTTGGTTACCTTTGGTAACTATCATAGGAAGGATGCAAGGTCTCGCCAGCGTCATAGTAAAGGAGTTCTGAATGACTGGGTTGAAGTCTAATATCTTGGGGTACATATCCAGAGGTGAAAGTGTTCCCGAGGTGATTATCACAGTCTGAAACTTCGTGAACACTGGTTTGATGGCTATGCTCGAGTCGAGGCACCGGAAAAACAGGGTGGGGTTTGGTACGTTTGGCGCCTGAAATAGGTATCAGATATAAGTAGAATGAGGAATATTAAATAGCTAGCTATCTTTAGGATATTGAAAATACAGATGAGAGTTACCAAAATTAATGTGATATTTTGGTGATAAGAAATTAATTGGAGATAGAGTAGGTTTTGAATCAAAAAGCCATGAAATTATTATTACTTAGCTACCTGTTATTTTAATTAGCTAGTGTCCATGATAGCTACCTAACTGATAGCTACTAGATAAATAAATTACAAGTAAAATAATAATTAAGTATCATATTTACTTATCTAGCTTTGCGAAAATAAAGAACCGTGTGATAATTTGGAACTTAGCTAGCTACTCTAGATAGCTAAAGTAAAAATAGTAATATAAAGTAATTTAATTTATTGGGGGGTTTAACGTCTGCTTCGGAACCAAAGGCCATATCGCTGACGTCAAAAGGAAATTAAATACAAGGGACTGGAAGAAGCAGTCAGAGAGGAAAGTGGCTCCATAAACAAAGTCACTTACCACCGTCGGTGACAATGCTCATGGATGCAGAAAAGCTACTCCGTGTATGCAGTCACTTACCAAGGAATGTGACGAAATGGGACACAAGCACCGGTGGCTGCACTCACGGATGGAAGAGGAAAATGAAGAGGTGATAGTGAATGAAGCCTACGAACCTACCTAACACAAAATTCTAAGACCTCGTAGTTGAAGAGCATAACCCTAGCGCTATCCTCCAAAACAGCAAGTAGCGTTAAAAAAAATGATAAACATGTAAAAATGAAAAAAGACAATCCATAATCCAAATTAAAACAGTTCGGGGCCCAAGGGACGCCACCCTCCTTCTC
Source organism: Caprella mutica (assembly GCA_947561585.1). Classification (NCBI taxonomy): domain Eukaryota; kingdom Metazoa; phylum Arthropoda; class Malacostraca; order Amphipoda; family Caprellidae; genus Caprella; species Caprella mutica. The sequence continues at coordinate 634,447 of CANNZV010000051.1, forward strand.
TTCCATTCACCACAGACAGTAATATAAAGTAAAAAAAAAAAAAAAAATTTACTGTAAAGTAAAAATAGGTATTAGAATTTAAAAAATCAGCAAATAGCTTTTTGAATCAACTTTAAATAGGTAATAACCCAGCTAAAAATGTACAGGACTCATCAAAAACCAATATAAATTTTTTTTTACAGTTAGCTATAAGAATAGTAGGTAATAGTTTATTGAAAAGTATAAAAACAGTAGCTACAGCAGAAACATTTTACAATAGCTGGCTAAGGGAAAAATAATAAAGTACTAATTTAACGCTATCAAACCTGAACAAAGAAAAACCTTTTTCAGGTGAGAAAAAAATGAATTTTCATGAAAACTTAATATAAAAAAGGTGGGAAAAATGCCCTTTTCTAGGAGTGATTTATCCAATGCTCACTTTATCCTCAAAAGGCTCTATGATGATGGTGAACCCGTGCAAATAACTGGAGAGAAGTGTAGCGAAATGGGCCACACTGACCAGAGAGGAAATGTCGTTGAGATCTGTTAGTTCCAAGGTACGAATCATTGACTGTAATCTCTCTGAGCAGAATCTGAAGAAAGAAATAAGTCAAATAAATCACATAGCTACAGCAGTGACAGCAATGTGACTTCAGAATGAATAAAATTTAGAGGATATACCATATCATTATTAAAATTCATTTTTAATTAAACACTTAAGATATTTATTTAGAAGAAAACACTTCAACGTTTTGGCTATTTACAGTCAACTTCAGGATCTGAAGAAAGAATAAGTACTGGTGTGAAGTAATCAAGGTATTCGTTAAAGAATTTAGTAGGGGTTTAACGTCTGTTTCAGAACCAAAGGCAATATCGCTGATGGCAAAAGGAAATAAATACAAGGGACTGAAAGAAGCAGTCAGAGAGGAAAGTGGCTCTATAAGCATTTGTTAACTAGAAAATGAGGTTAGAGATTAACATCAAAAGAAGACTACAACATCTAATACAACAAATATATTAAATATTCAAGAATGCCCAATTCAACACTAATTGAACATATGAATAAATCAAAATAATACATTTTCATATAATTACCTTAGAGGTTTTCTGTCGATGAATGCCCGTATTTTGATGTCCCTCAGTACAGAAGAAGGCGTCTCGTGTACGACATGAGAAACAGTCAGTCGCATCTTGACGTAATCCACTACCCTCTTCAAGAAGTGAATAAAATGCTCTGCCGTTCTTATACTACCTGGTATATTATCAACTAGAATGTCTTTAGGCACTAAGGGGTTAGTCACTAGGTCTGTAGTTGCATTAGCCTGTCTCAGACCTGATACTAATTTATTATATTCATCTTGCAGTCTAGTGCTATCAGATTCTTTTATTCTGCTAATGTGATCTTCTAGGTTTGTGATACAGTTTTTAGCTTTATCTAGAACTCTTCTGTTAAGGTTTATACTCATACTGTCCACACAAATATTGTCAATGTTGTGCGCTTCGTCAAAAACAACACACGTCTCTTTTTTCATTTCCTTGGAGACTATCTCCGATATTTTCGGGTCGAGGAGATAATGGTAACTGTAGACGACAACTTGTGCGGTGTTGATGACGTGCCGGGCTACAAAGTATGGACACCAGCCCTTTTCTTTGCCGAAACTTTTCATATCGTCAAGGTTATAGCAGCCTGGAGGTACAGGAAATTCTCTCCCGTGTAGGTCAAACTGTTCAAAGAAGTCGCAGGTAGGTATGGTCTCGTCTTTTTGTGCCCTCGTTCTGACGTAAGATGCTGTGAGTCCGTAACAACCCGCATCCACCACCTTGCCGTCACGAGCCTTACTAACCTGAAATAAATAATATCAATCAGCTAGCTACATATAATTTGCTCCATATTCATTAGTAGGTAGCTAGGTAGTTAATTATGAATTCATAGCTAGTTCATATAAAAAAATTAAAATAAGTTTAATTTACATAGCTACACTATATTACAGTGGTAACTGTTCAATAACCATCAAAATTGACTATTATAATGTAGCTAGCTAAATTCCACATTGAATTCAATCTTTCAGATAGTGTTTAATATCACCCATGCATTAGCTATAGCTACATTGAATTAGCTAATCACAATCTAAATAGCTAGATGTTAACTTAAATAATTGTGTTTGACTATTTATCTATTAGCTAATTATAGGTAGATGGGAAATTGAAATAAAAATGCAAACCAAAAGTCAAAAATTGTAGCTATATTAGAGTTAACTAATTTCAATCTATTTTTATTAAGATCTTAGTGAATAGCTATTTAGAGTAGCTACCTAGATAATTAACTATAACCTATTTTTAATAATCAATTGACTAGCTTATAGCTAGCTACCTCTCACATTTTTCTTATCATATAACTGCATAATTTACCTCAGGGTGTATGCACATGTTCCTGCGTGATGCCATTGCCAGGCCAGTGAACGCAGGTTTCTTACCAGTCTCCTTCTCGATGTAATCCAGCAGAGTACGTAACTCCTCTATCACCTGAAAAAGAAGCAGAATATTAGGTAGCTGATAGGTTGTTCGCACTGTTAGGATATTGCCCAAAATATAATTAAAAAATGGCTAATAATTTGTTAACTAGTTAACTGTGAATCAAATTACTACCTACTTAATAAAGCCAATGAATTTCAAGCTTTCATATTGGTTATTATAGTATCAGTTGATTTTAAACTAAATTATTTATATTAAAACTAATGAAAGTTATGAAACAGATTTTAATTTGATAAAATATGATAATTCAATTGACAAGCAGAATCTATATGACCAGACTGCAAAAAATGGTAAAATGTTTTCCAATAAATCCTATTTTTCATCTGTTCCAAGAAAAATAGGAGGAAACTGTCCCACATTCTGCAGACTGGCTACATGAGATACCACTGGTATGAATATTATAGCAAAGTCCTAGCAATCACCTTTTCAATCTCAGGAATAGTTCTAGAGCAGTAGACAAGTTTAGAGAGGGAGTGCGGTCTGTGTGTGAGGTAGGAGACAATGAGTGAGAGAAGTGTGGTGGTCTTGCCTGTTCCTGAGGGCATCTCCAGTAGACAGTGACCCTGAAATAATTAAATCATTTTAGTAGGGGTTTAACCTCTGCTTCAGAACCAAAGGCCATAACGACCCTGAAATTAAATGGGAAGCAAGGAAAAAATTTAATGTGTCGCTCTGAAAATATCAACGAATAACATTTGTACAATGAGAAGCTTGGAATTTACAAGACTATAATAAACATGATATACGAGAAAAAAATTACATGATATACAAGAATATAATATACATGACTCTATATAAGATTATAAATTGAATATAGATAGCTCTATAATTAGCAGATATACTAACTGGATAGATATCTTAATTCTGAAAAAAAATTCCAAATGTTGATAATTTCATTTATTAATTTAGCTATAATTTCTCCATCAGTTTGAGTTCGAGTGACTTACTTAAATTATTTTATTTCTAATCTTACTTTTGCATCAAGAGCTCTTTTGAGGTCAAGCATGTACGAATACTGTTCTGGGTATATGAATTCATATGGGAAGTATACATCGAGTCCATCCACGTCCAACCTGAAGTGATAAAAAAAATGCATGAAAAATAACCTTGAGATGATCAACTCAGTACCTAACTTATCTCTGTAGCTAATAACTTCACATAGTAGCAAACTTAAATCTAATTGGTAGCTATCATAAAGTCTGATTCAAATTTAATTAACCACAATATTGAAAAATCCTATTGGTTATGAATTAGGAAGGTTTACAATGAATTAGTATACCTAACCAAAATAAATAGAAATTATTTATCAAAACAACTAGCTAACTATGCTGATAAATATAGTTCTGAAAACAATTTTGACAAACTTTTAAAGGATACAGCAAGAAAATAACAAGCAAGTATAACCATCTAGAATCAAATCAAAATTAAAACAAAATGTAATATACACAATTCATAATAGCTACCAATTCAATACAATTAGTTTGAAAAAAGAAGACAGCTTTAAAGTTTAGAAATAAACCTAAAAACCTAATCATATAAAATATATCAATAGAATACTCACAACATTGCAGCAGAATTCTTGTTCTGAACAGATTTCACTACCAGTGGAAACTACTAAATGACAATTTATTTAAGTGACTATTTATAAACAACAAGCTATCTGAAATAGAGTGTGATTAGTGTTATAACTTACTTCCATCTTTAAACTTGTAGTAATATTAGAGATATCAGAGAATTAATATTATAACTATTTTATCTTGAACTTCAGTTAAAAAATTAAAAAATGAACGCTCTGTTAGTTTCGAATAACTCGTTTTCTATGGGTCTAATAGAGAAAATGCCAGGAACAAAAATGATAGGGAATTCAATTTTATGGGTACAGTGTTCAGAACCGTAGCTTCATTAATAAAAATTTTTTTGACAAAAAACCTGGTCGGACCCCCAATAACTTAGAATGCCATTTTGAGGCATCTCATAATAGCTACAAATTTTGGTATTCAAACATCTTATTCTAAGGCTTTATTTTGGTTGAAGCAACGGCATTGCGTTTTTTTGCATTCAAATCTCCAGGAAATTATCTAGAACCGTACATGTGTTTTGTTCAAATTTTACATCATTTTTAGAAATATTAAATTAAAAAAAAAAAAATTAATAGGTATTTCAAAAAATAATTAGAAATTCGAACAAAACTATGTACAGTTCTAGACCAACCTCTGGAGAATTGAATGCAAAAAAACACAATGCCGTAGCTTCAACCAAAATGGAGGCTGGAGCCCTGGGCCCAGACTGCAGGAACTGGTAAAGTGTTCTCCAAGAAATCCTCTAATTTGGCTTTTGTTCTCAGTAAAATGCATTTAAATATGGGAGAAAATTATGGATTGTTCGCACAGAAAATGTTTAAAATGTCCCATATTCTGCAGATTGGCCTTAGGCCTAACGAAATAGGCCAGTCTGTATTTCATGGTACATTCTACCGACATGTCGGTGGAATTTTTTCCCCTGTGAAAAAACTGAAAATAATATTCTGGCATAGTCGGTGGATATTTAGCTATTTATTCTTATGTTACCATTAATTATTGGTGGATAAATGGGTAAAATGTTGGTGGATCTGCCAAATTACTGGAAATTTATGGTGGATTTTTTCAGCTTTTTCAAAAAGTCGGAGGAATTTTAAGCACCAAATACAGACCAGTCTGTATTTCATGGTAAATTCGACGGTTGAAAGTTCCACAGACATGTCGGTACTGGTAGAATTTTTTTCCATTAAAAACCAGGAAGCCAGGAACTGGCCAGTCTGCAGAATGTGTCTCTTCTCCCGCAGAGATTTTAATTTGAGAGTCAGTTACTCTCTGACTTTCAGTAGCAGATTCAGAATCTCCCGCAGCTAAATTAATGGTAACAAAGGAATTAATTCAAAATCTCCCGCAGCTAAATTAATGGTAACATAGGAATTAATTCAAGATCTCCCGCAGAGATCTCCAATTTCTAAAATTTAATCAAAAACTCCCGCAGAGAGTCTTGGAAAAATGTTCCATATTCTGCAGACTGGGGAACTGGTAAAGTGTTCTCCAAGAAATCTTCTATTTTGCTCTCTGTTCTCAGTGACAGTAAAATACATATAAATATAGGAGGAAATTAAGGATTGTTCGCACAGAAAATGTTAAAAATGTCCCATATTGCGGCATATTCTGCAGACTGGTTAACAATAATATTCTGGCAAAGTCGGTGGATTTTTAGTTATTTGATAATTTATTCAATTATTCCTATGTTACCATTAATTTTTGGTGGAAAAATAAAAAATGGGTGAAATTGAAATGTTGGTGGATGATGGATCAGCCAAATTACTGGAAATTTATGGTGGATTTTTTCAACTTTTTGAAAAAGTCAGTGGAATATTTTGCACCAAATGCAGACTGGAATCCCATGGGGCATGCCAGACTGTATTTCATGGTAAATTCCAGTTATCCACCGACATGTCATGTCAGACTCCAGTCTGGAAAAATACCTAGGTGCTTTCTGTCTTCTGATGAACTAATTACCTTAGACCTACTCTGTTGCCAGAGTGGAATAATAACTCATTTCAGATTGACTAGTAACTCTGTTAGGAATTTTGAATGAACAAAAATTACTCATTTTAACCCTAAAAAATGCAGAAATCAGTAAATTATTTTATAAATTTCAACTCCGCAGTGAAAACGAATGTAAAATAAGTCATTTAAGCTTCACAATTGGGCTTGTTGTGATGATAAACATCACTGATGGGAATGCATGAAGTTAGGAGTAACTCTGTTAGAATTTATGTTTTCCAGTCAGGCTCTGTTGGAGTTTTACAGACTTCAAAAATTAATGGTAAATTGCTAAAAAATTGTATAATCCGCAGCATAGCATTTAGCATATAGAGTTCATCTGTTAGCCTAAGTAGTTTTCCAGACTGATCAGACTGTCAGTGAAATTTTTCCCTCTGAAAATAACATTCTGGCAAAGTGGGTGGATTTCTATTTTTTAGCTATAAAATGTTGGTGGATCAGTTAGATAAGCTACTGGAAATTTATGGGGGATTTTTTCAGCTTTTTCAAAAATTCAGTGAAATTTTTAATTTTGAACACAGTACACCAAATAGCTACAGACTGCTGAGACTGGTACATCCTCAGCACTACTCCTCTCCTCTCCATCTCACCCTGCTCTCCAAACAGAAAACATCCCATCAGTCATCACCTCCTCCCTATCTATCCATCACACAATTTACCTGTTTGACCAGTTGACCCTAGGTATTTTCATAGACATGCACGTTTCGTAACTTCTTTCTTACTGAACCTAATATTTTGAATTTGACCGCTACTGTTTGATACCATCTCCTAGGCTATTCAATCGATTACAGATATCTCTCGCCTTCAAATTGACTAGGTAGTTATGTAACATAATAATGGCTCACAGTACCGCCAAGAAAGTGCCTCACAAAAACGCTAATTGATTTTGAAAATAAAAGCCGAAGATTAAGCAGGTTATAAAATACTAATTTACGGAAAAAATTAATGGTTAAACTTTTTTTAAATGTTATTGTTATTCCATTAAAAACTATTCATCGATAATCGAATAAGTATCTCAAAAAACATTAGAAGACAGGTTGTTATTTTTTTAATCCGTTTTAATACTTATCTCCGTTTTAATACTTATCTCCGTTTTAATACTTATCTACATTTAATTAAAATGAATTTTTCTTTTATACGATACAAACAATAACATCATGGTAGTTAGTGGATAAATCGTAAGTGCAGTTACGTAAACCAATTAAAATTCGTGATTTTTGAGAAATGAGTAAATACCTAATTGAAGATAAAAAATTGAATTGCTTTTCAGTTGAATTATTTCATTAAACGCGTTCTCGATCCAGCTAATAAAATCTAAAAAATATTGAGACAAAATTTAGAAATAAATTCCTTTTATTGTTTGAATAAATCGAGGCTTATATGTTTCTTATCATTTTGCTGCAAGGCCCGTGAAAAAATTAGATAGAATTCATTTCATTTTATATGTTTTCAAAGATTTGGTTGATCCAAACTCTACAACTGATTATAGCCGTTTTAGTTCAGACTTCCTAATTTTCAGTCCCAAGAAAAAGAATGTACACCGTCTGTTCTGAATCTCATCTAGGTAGGTAAAATCCATCCAATATTAATTATTCCTATAAAGAAGGTATAAATTATAAGAATTTTTTTATAAAAAAAACGCTTATATAGCTACTCATCTATACATACCTATATATATATATATATATAATGTACTATTTATATACTCAAAATTGTAATCACTTTTAAATAAAAAGATCAGATGTGCTTGTAAAGAATTGACATGGTTATTAAGAGGTTACAAAAAGGAATAGATAGGTCACAAATAAACAGTCGTAATCAATTTTCTGAAAGGAGATGAAGAACAGTGGTAGATTAAGTAGATTTATCTTCATCTCAGATCAGTCAATATATCATAACTGGGTACCTGAAGATTAGGAATTTATATCTCTGTAACCTTGTCTCATACTAAAAAAAATATTACAGGTCTACCTTTACCTCCGAACTCACAACCATTAGTTTCATTAACTACCATTTCAATCTTCAACCCACATGTTCCAATCCTCATATTGCCAAAATGTTGAAGTTGGATATTCCCTCAATAACGCAGGTGATATCAAGTAAATAACCATTGGGTAATTTCCCGAAATATCCCGAGAATAAATTTCTGTTACCTGGGTACTTTCTATCAAATCAGACGAAGGTTATAGGTCCTATATGTTTACTGACAAAGGAAAGAATTCTATCCTCATGTGAATTTTTTCTGTCATGTAAACTGACAATATTAGTTCAGAGTACCTATTTCTAATCACAAGAATATCTAATTTTGCCACGTGTTGTGCTTTACTTTTGATTTGGAAAATAAACCACATTTTCTAGTCCCTAGTTAATCTGCCTCTTGCCCACGACTTAAACTAACTACTTCCAGAAAGTTTTCTAATACATTATACTTACATACCATGTATTTTATATCCACTAAAATGATTAAATTTGGTATCTTGACGATAATTTGAATTAGTTTTGGTTTAGGTACTTAATTAAACCAATGCATTTTATCTTTGAACTGATCTCAGGTTACAATGTTCTCACTTGTTTTTTTTTTTCGATTATTAAACAATGCATCAACAGCTGATGAATTTAGGCCTAACTAACCACTTTGTCTCTGTAGTTTGATCCTAGCGACTCGTCTCAGTATTAAAGTTTCTTCCTTCAAGCAGACTAGTGTGTCGAAAGTAGCCTACTTCATTTCTTGCTGTTAAGAAATTTAAAAAGATGGCCGAATCAAAGAAGGTAAGTTCACATGGATTTAGAAACTTTACTGGAAATGGTGATAATGATTTAGTGTAAAAAGAATACTGTAATATCAAACTTTTAAACTGAAATATTGTTCAATTCAAATTTATCTGTACGTTTAATTCACAAACTACATCGTATATTAATTTAAATCAAAACTGTCGCAGTAAAAAAAAATAATAGCAAGTTCAAATCTTACGCATTGTCACAGTATTGTTTATGTGTAAAAATATTATAATGATTTAACAACTTTCATGTCAGGTAGGCAGAGTATTGATATTTTTTCTAAAAAAACGATAAAAAGTAACCAAAAATATTTCTAAAATGTATAAAAAATAAGGATGGAGAGATATTGAAAGTATGTATAATTGTTCCTAGGCAGGCAGGTAGTTCAGCATGGCGTTCACTCTGAAGGTGTGTTTCTGTTTCAGCTTATACCGCCCTGTAGTTTGTACTTTGAAGTCGTGAACTCTTTTCTACAGAGATATTTTACATCTTTGTGAAATAATTATAGTACAGTGCAAATCCTCTATAATGAACTCCTGCATAGTGAACCATCCTTCATAACGAACCCTGTATAACGAATTAACCTACATAGTGAACATAATAATTTAGTCAGCCACGAATTGCTTTGAGTTTTCTATGAATATCTATATAGTAAATTAGTTATATTTCATGAAAGAGAAGTTCTATCAGTACAACTCCTCTATAATGAAGTCATATGTAGTGAACTATCCTAATTTTTTTAAGAGTTGTTTGATATGAGATACGTTGTATTATGAATTCATATGAAAAAGAAAGAAAATATTTGGTATAGTCTGCCATGAAAATGCCCGTTTTCTATTCATCTGTCGTATCCTTTACAGTGAACTAAATCCTCTACATTGACCTAGTTGCAGTTCACTATAGAGGAGTTCTACTGTAACTGGACATGAATATAAAGTTATGTTCATGAACGAGTTTGAAATATGTAGGTAAAGATTTACAATCCATTACTTCTGGAGGAGTAAGGTACATGCGTATATTTCAACTAAATAATTTACATAATTACTTAAATAGGCATTACTAAAATCATTGATTTTCTGCAGTAATTGTTTTGACTTTAAATTATTTTTTACATATTTACAAGTGAATAATTTTAATTTTAAACGATTTCTATTAAAATTTTCATTTAATAATAATCTAAGATTGTTTTCCTTCATTATGATTTCTTTGAAATGTTGTTAAGGAAAACTTACAAGGTTTAAATCCCCAACTGATGTAAATTTGCAGACCGCATAGGGTCCATGGTTCTGTATAGCGACCACGTTCTCCAGTACATGTACTGTCCGTTGTACGAACTTTATTATCATTTTATAGCATAGTCTGTAAACACTCTACTTTAGAAGACATTAATGGTTATGAAGGAAGCAAAACAATAATTGAAACAATATCATTTCAATGAATGCTAGTTTTAAAAGATATTTTGAATGATCGATTTTCCCTCTAAAGACGCTTATTAAATTTTTTTTCTTCTTCAGACTAATATCAGTAATTTGATGGACCTCCTGCCAGACGTAATGATCCTGGAGATTTTCGGCCACTTTGACCGTTTATCGGACAGAGGCACACTGTCCAGAGTTTGCCGTCGGTTCAACAGATTGGTCCAATGCAAAGGCTGGAGGAAGAAGCTGACAATAAATGTAAGTGGCCATTGTGTAAACTTATATATTTTTCAATATAAATTTTTAGAAGGATAGATTTCAAAAGACATTCATCTTTTACATTTTTTAAATTTGGCTTATAAAATGTAGTTAAATCGTAACAATAATTGTTGTTCCATTTTTTTTCGCGAACAATTCGACGGAACGCTTTCACCTCTGCAGGAGATGTATAAATAAATATTGATTAAAAAATGAATTTAAATGAAGGAAACTAAATTGAAAGAAAATAGATATATAGTTACATTGGGGGTATCGTATGTTTTAATTGCGCTTCTTATAGCTCTAGGAGGTTTTCGGACGGTGTAAATAGACCTTCTTATAGGTAGTTAAATAGGTGCATTGACAATTGGTCCCCACGACAAGTAGGCCCAATTACAATTGAGTCCAGAAAAATTGGGTTCTCAGACACAATAAAGAAGAGTTACTTTGTCATTACTAGGGTTTGTGACAATATGTTTTAAATTCTCTTGAAAAACATTCTCCATAGTCTCTAAATACTTTTTTTTATAAATTTATACTCTGAAATATGCTTTATATTATCTGAAAATATGTTTATTTTTTTATTTTCAATTTATAAAAAGTGGTGTAAATCGATTAAAGCCCCCTAAATCACACTTGTATGCTAATCTCTTATTTCGGTGCAATGGAAATCTTTGAAGAGTTTAAGTAACTCGAATTAACTTGTATGAAATATTAATATGACGCTGAAGAAAAATGTTGTAAACTCTTTTTCTGATTTCCAATTTGAATTTTATAAACAAACAATGCATGTTCGGTCTTCGTTTTAGCTGTAAATTCGTTTTCGGACTTGCCGAAACCAAATTTTCCCAAAAACTAATTCACCGAACCCTAATTCGCCGAACCGGATTCTCCGAATACGAATTTGACGAAACTCAAATTGGTCGAAAACGGATTCGCCGAAGTGAAGATTCGCCGAAAGACAAATTTGCCGAAAACCTTATTTTAAACTGAACTCAAAATTAGACAAAAGTTACAGAAAAGAAACGAAACAACAAAATGATCCTTTAATTATTCTATCTCTTCGTTAATCATTGTGTTAATCTTTGTACCACTAAATGATTCTTTTTTCTTATTTTAATGACGTTCAAGCTTTATTCAGTCAGAATCAGTCAGTCAGTCAGCTATGGGAACATGTTGCATTTCTTTCATTTGAGCGTTTGGTTGTTTTTAGATGGTTTGTTTCTAGCGTGTTTATTCATTTTTGTGAATATTCCATGTTTACTGAATATTTTTTATTCAGTTGTTAATAGTATTCCATACAGAAGGTGTTTTGTGGCTGACATTATTAATATTTATTCCATTTATTGCGTTTAAAATATAAAATTGTTAGTATAATGAGTAAACTATTAAATATGTTTATATCTTCCCAATATACCACTAGCTTCAACAATAGTGTCACTTACATGAATGAATTTGTTTCAGGTAAAACCATTGATTTCTATCAACCCTTTATTAGTAATGCCATATACTTATTAATATTTAATATATACAGTTAGATAAATGAATTTAGCAAAATGATACCGAATTAGAAGAATACAAATTTATATAGCAATAGTAATGTCAAACTCATATAAGAAATGTTTTTTTTTATGCATAAGATATATAATGATGAGAACTACTAAGTCCAACAGAATGTTATTTTCAAATACATTAAATTTGATTTTCGACAAATTCGTCTTTCGGAAAATTTCTCCTTCTTCAAATCCGTATTTCGGCAAATCAGTTTTCGGCCAATTTGGGAATCGACAAAAACGTATTCGAAGAAACCGTTTCGGCGAATTAGTTTTCGGCAAATTTGGTTTCGGGCACTTTCGGCCAATTCGTTTTCGGAAAATCAGCCTAAAGCCGATTTACTGAATTATATAAACGTTTTTATTGACAATTTCTTCGATCTTATACTTTCATATGAATATTTAGAATTAGATTGATTATACCTATAACCTAGTTACATTTAAAACAAACGGTGTTCATTCAATCTATTTGGACTGAAAAGTAGCTGGTCGAAAGTTAAACGGCTGTTGTAGAATTTTAATTATGAAAAAAAAATTTCAAATAAAGAATCTTCAAATGGAGAATATAAAACATATTTCAAAGAGAATATTGTCACGACCTTTGTAATTCTTTATTATTACTGCTGCCCTAATTTTCTATGGACTCAATTGTCTTGGGGCCCAATTGTCGGTCCACAGTTAAAGGATTGTACAAGTTTAGAAAAGTTATATACTGAGAAAATTTCACCCTGTTTTCCTGATGATGAATAGGCATCTTTTTATTCGAAAAATTAAATCTTAAAAATACCTTCAACGTAGAGATTTCAATAACCTTTTTTTATAATTTGGAAATTCCATTGAGTTTAAATCTGTTCAATCTTATAAATTTAACTTTTAATAATAATATTGTTCCTTTGAACTGATTTCTCTTCATCCAATTACGTTATATATTTCGATAAATTTCTAGTTCACGTCCCTATTTCATTCGGTAGCCGGTAAATTGGTCGAAAACAATTGCTCGAAAGACAATTGCTCGAAAGACAATTGCTCGAAAACAATTGCTCGAAAAACAATTGCTCGAATGAACAATTGCTCGAAAGAACAATTGCTCGAAAGACAATTGCTCGAAAAACAATTGCTCGAACGAACAATTGATCGAATGAACAATTGCTCGAATGAACAAAATTGCTCGAATTAAAAAATTGTAGGCCTACACTTCTCGATTTTATAAAAGTCAGTTATTCATGAAGTGGAGCTGCACCTAACAATCCTTGTTTCTTTTTAGTAATTGATTTCAATTATTACTCATTCTGCATAATCTTTTTTTTGACCGTTTGTGTCATCTCGTATGTAACATGTGAATTGGAATCATGTGGTGAATCAGTACTATTCATATTTAAAACCCGAAAAAATTAGTAGATTCATTAAAACTCTGCCATAACTTTGAGTTATTTCACCTATTGATGTGTCACATACGGATAGGCTAGTAATAAATTAATCTAAAAAATTTTCTGGTTATATGATTCCAATTCACATGTTACATACGAGATGACACAAACGGTCTAAAAAAAATTATGCAGAATGTGTAATAATTAAAATCATCTATAGAATGATTAATGATAAATTACTAAAATGAAACAAGGATTGTTAGGTGCAGCTCCACTTCATGAATAACTGACTTTTATAAAATCGAAAACTTTGCAATTTTATAATTCGAGCAATTTTGTTCATTCGAGCAATTTGATAATTCGAGCAATTGTTCATTCGATCAATTGTTCGTTCGAGCAATTGTTTTTCGAGCAATTGTTCTTTCGAGCAATTGTTGATTCGAGCAATTGTTTTTCGAGCAATTGTTTTCGAGCAATTGTCTTTCGAGCAATTGTTTTCGAGCAATTTACCTAGAACCATTTCATTCAGTTAAGATACTAGATTTTCTGTCAATTAATATTTCTAGTTACAATATATCTTAATCAAATAAAAGTTAACTCATTTTTAGAAAAATAATTTTAAAATACCCCATTCCTAGTTCACGTCCCTAAATGAAATAGGGACGTGAACTAGGAATTTACCTATATTTCTAACATTTCCTTTCCTTTTTGTAGCGAGGACTATTGCCATATCCAGAATCCATCGTGAGAGAACATCAGCTGATGATTGAAAGGAAAGCATCACCAAATTTAAAAATCCCTACCTATCGAAGAAGCTATTTGGACCGTCTACATGCATCGACCTTTCTGTATTAATAGTTGATATGTCGAATTGATGACCGATATGTTGTGAATGGCTTAAACCTTCTTACTGATTTTTTCGAATATTGTTGGAGAATTCGGAATATTGATGTTTTATTAAGGAGTTTTTTTTTTACCTTTGTGTGACCAAAAGTGGTTTCATGAATTTTAGCTTTTTAGCTTTTTGAATTTAATTGACTGTCATCAGTCACATTGAAATCTGTCGAATACACTAGAAAGGGTGTTCCGTGTATTTGCCGTCTATCTATAGGCAATACTTTTCTTCGTTCATTAGACAAGGTTTCAAAAGTTTCTTGTAACACACTGGAAAAACTTTCATGTTCGGATATGGCAGGTTTTGAAGCTCTTTTATCCTGTACCAAATTGAAAACCATTAAATTTCGTAACTTTGACTTCTCACCAGACTGTATAGGTGAAATAACACCTAAAGTGCTCATCAAGTTTCTCTCACTGAACAAATTTTCACGAAATATTTCATCTGCAAGTCAGAGGTTTTTGTAACTGCATTTTTTGTACAGAAAACTTAACCTTTATGTAGGTACATTGATGCCTAGATTCTTTATCAAAATGTAGCGTTCTTAAGAGCCAGACACAAGCAGGGTTTTTAAGCCTTTCCACCAGACTTTTTGCTAAGCTCCTCCTACTTTTTCCACAAGAATATAAGAAAAAGGGATATAATTACTATTCATTTTAGTTGGTATCCATGATACCTGCATGTATCATGGATACCAACTAAAATAAATAACTACTATATCGTTTTTTCTTATAGTCTTGTGGAAAAAGTAGGAGGAGCTTAGCAAAAAGTCTGGTGGAAAGACTTAAAAAACCCTACGTGTGTACGGCCCTTTAGTCAACGATTGTCCCTATTTGAAATACATGACAGTGGAGTTGAATCTTCGGTTTCTTTCATTCACCATTCGGTGTCTTTCAGATAATATGTTCTGAATTCTTGTAAACAACTCAAAAAACTTAAGAAAATTTAAGTTTATCTAAATATTAAACAATTTTTACTTGTTATTATTACTGTTTGTAAATAAGAGTAAATTGCTTTCACCTGTTTTAGATCTGTACTCTAATATTTACTATTGAATTAATAATACCTAACTATAGCTAACATTAAAAACAATGGTCACCAAAATTTTCTTACCACTACTTGATTAAAGTTAGCAACTCAGAAGTAAAATGAGTAATGCAGTGCATTGAGTGTGAGAGTTTACCGGGAGTTAACTCACTGAGAGTTTACTGGACTCCGTTTTAGACATGTTGGAAACAGTTGTATAAACTAGATATGTTATGTAATTCCATCAATGTAGGCAAAACAGTAGGTACCTACTTGGTACAGTGTTTCAAAATAGGTTTTATTATAAGTTTTAATAGCAGTTTATTGCTTAGTTTGGTATCATTTTCCACCATTACTTTGGAGTAATGAAACAAGTTAGTATATATAGAACTTTCACTTGGGGTAACACAAAAACTGAACATAGACTATTTTCTTGATAGCGTGATAGATAACGAGTAGTTCACTCTTTAAATATATTAAATAACTTATTACAATTGAGATCAGAGAAAAGTGTACCTAGTTGTAGCTATGCAGAAAAACTAATCTCTTGGAAAAAAGTACTAAGCTTATTTATAATAACCTTAAATACATAATTATCAATATACGTAACTTATTAATTATAATTTAGAAAAGGATTCAATTGTTTTGAACTTTCAAATTAAAATGCATATCAAATATATGAACCGAATATTTTACCCACAGATAGTTAGGTTTACCCACAGATAGTTAGGTTTACCCACAGAGAGTTAGGTTTACCCACAGAGAGTTAGGTTTACCCACAGATAGTTAGGTTTACCCACAGAGAGTTAGGTTTACCCACAGAGAGTTAGGTTTACCCACAGATAGTTAGGTTTACCCACAGATAGTTAGGTTTACCCACAGATAGTTAGGTTTACCCACAGAGAGTTAGGTTTACCCACAGAGAGTTAGGTTTACCCACAGATAGTTAGGTTTACCCACAGAGAGTTAGGTTTACCCACAGAGAGTTAGGTTTACCCACAGAGAGTTAGGTTTACCCACAGATAGTTAGGTTTACCCACAGATAGTTAGGTTTACCCACAGATAGTTAGGTTTACCCACAGATAGTTAGGTTTACCCACAGATAGTTAGATTTACCCACAGATAGTTAGGTTTACCCACAGATAGTTAGGTTTACCCACAGATAGTTAGGTTTACCCACATATAGTTAGGTTTACCCACAGATAGTTAGTTTTACCCACAGACAGTTAGGTTTACCCACAGATAGTTAGGTTTACCCACAGATAGTTAGGTTTACCCACAGATAGTTAGGTTTACCCACAGACAGTTAGGTTTACCCACAGATAGTTAGGTTTACCCACATATAGTTAGGTTTACCCACAGATGGTTAGGTTTACCCACAGACAGTTAGGTTTACCCACAGATAGTTAGGTTTACCCACAGATAACATCAAAGGCAACACTACATTCCCTAAAATGTGGTATTTTTTATGATAATCAGAGAAAGATCCTCTTTATCGGACAATTCCACGTTTTCCATTACATAAGAAAAAAGTACATATTTAACTTCTATCTTATTTGTTACATTATACTTTGTTCCGAAATTGCAGAACCGTGCGATAATTAGGAACAAACCCCACTACTCTAGAATAAATATTTACAAATGGTTAGTAGATTTAGAAGCTTTTAAGTAGGTAATTAACAATGTTATTAATATTAATTGTCCAAGAAAATACCTTAGTCTAGCCTACTTAAGAACTAGCATACCCCGCTCTTATTATGACTCACACTTATGACAATCGATAAGTGTGGGACATGTCTCGCTTTTATTTCTTCTGGTACAGAAAATATTTTAGGAGTAACTTTTGGTTGTTTTTAGTTGGGATAGAATTACGGTAAATAATATTAGTTGTTTACTATAAAAAATATTTTCAATCTATCCCACCTGTATAAGTTACGGCAAAAACAGCTTAACTAAAAACTACCAAATTACCAGAGTTACTCCTAAATACTCCTAAATACCAGAAGTAATAAAAGCGAGGCATGTCCCACACTTATTCGATTGTCATAAGTGTGAGACGTAGTAAGAGCGGGGTATGTCTTTATATTATAATCATATGCTCTAATTATTAGGTATATAAAGTAGAACTCCTTTGTAGTGAATGTAGAGTCTTGAGTAAGAGAACTACCTAGTATAGTGAACAAATTTTCTTTAGTCTGCCATAAAATGGTTAACAGTTTTCTAAAACTGTTAACCATTTGATGGCAGACTAAAGGAAATTTGTTCACTATAGAGGAGTCCACTATAGTGAAGAACTACCGTATATAATAGACAAATGAAACATCACACTAATTTCTGTACAGTTTTTACAGTTACTACCTAATCTCCTGAACGCATTGCCTGGTGGTATATTGGAGATAATCAGTTGAATAATCACTTGATTATTCAGTTGAATAATCACTTGATTATTCAACTGAATAATCAGTTGAATAATCACTTGATTATTCAGTTGAATAATCAGTTGAATAATCACTTGATTATTCAGTTGAATAATCACTTGATTATTCAACTGAATAATCAGTTGAATAATCACTTGATTATTCAGTTGAATAATCAGTTGAATAATCACTTGATTATTCAGTTGAATAATCATTTCAATTGAATAATCAGTTGAATAATCACTTGATTATTCAATTAATTAATCACTAAAATATTTATATGAATAGTGGAATAATCATTAAATTGATTACTTGATTAACTCTTTGATTAATCAATAGATTAAAACAATAATCCTCTGATTAATCAATAGATTATAACAATAATCCTCTGATTAATCAATAGATTATAACAATAATCCTCTGATTAATCAATAGATTATAACAATAATCCTCTGATTAATCAATAGATTATAACAATAATCCTTTGACTATCAAATGATTCTAATTCTTTATTACAAAGTTTACTGCAGTTTTTTTCACAGTTAATTTTGTACAGCTTTTTTGCGATAGTTAGTTGTCAGTACATCCTACCTAACGCTGCTATTTGGCACTTAATATACTATTATTCTATTTAATAGAGTATTTACACTTGTATGCAATAAAAGAAAAGAACAACGTATTTAAATAATTAAAGCCTTTAATTTCTAATAGCTTCTAATTATTTTACTACCTAATTTTAACAATTAATTTCCAAGCTCAAATTTCTGTTTGTAATTATTTCTGCCTAGTCATTCTAACAAATACATTATTTCTAAATCTAATGAAAAAGGAGAGAAAATGACAATAAAAACCATAGATACAAGAATTGTATTTTTTATAAATTTGATCATTTATAGAAAAATGATTATTGCTACACAGGGTAAGTTCCGAATTATCGGTCAGCTCTACATCTATCGCAGTCATATAATAATAATTATTTCGCTAAGACTGGTAGAGTGAAATATTTATTTATATATAATTTTTCTCATATGACCGAATATGTGAAACTGACCGATAATTTGGGACTTAGCCTTTTATAGTTAAATCATTATTCAGTTTTTAGGAACAATATGAACTAGTTTTAAGAATTAAAATTAATTAGTTAATTACTTTTATTAATGACATCAAACATGAGTTTATTTGCATAGATTTTATATATAATGACTAGTGTTGTTATATATGAGTTGAAGAGCACAACCCTAGCGCTATCCTCTGAAACTGCAAGTAGCGTTAGGAAATAATATGGAAAAACACTACTTACAGTGAAAATCCTCTATAGTGAAATACTCTATAGTGAATGTAGTGCCGTGAGTAAGGAAGTAGCCTCTATAGTGAACAAATTTTCTTTAGTCTACCAATAATGGCGATATGTTTTAGAAAACTGATGACCATTCAAGGCAGACTAAAGAAAATTTGTTCACTATAGAGGCTACTTCCTTACTCAGGACAATACATTCACTATAGAGGACTTCATTTTAGAGGACTTCACTGTAGAGGAGTTCTACTGCAATCCAAATTACAACAGTTCAGGGGCCCAAGTAAATGGAATATTGATATTAATATTGATTATGCGTTTTTAAATATATTGCGTAGTCTTGTGTTTCTTTGCGGTACTTTTTAATGAGTATTAATTGTATTGTTTATTAATTGTATTTTTTATTAATTGTATTGTTTCATCTTCACAGCATTTACCCGTTAGTATTGTGATAAATAAAGTTAGTGATAAAGTAAATTAATATGCTTGATTCGAGTTTATTAATAAAGATATTTTTAAATTTGAAATGGAAAACAATTTTCTGAAATTTATTTTTGAAAAATCTTCAAATAAATTTCGAAAAATTCGATTTTTTTCGAAAATTCGAAAATTTTGTATAATTTTTTTCTTTCAAATACATTTGAAGACCAATTTTAAGAGTTTTAAATTTATGAGTACATTTTACATGAGTGATAGCTAAACATTTAAGTATATATTTATTTACATAGGTATACAACGCTAGGTATGACTTGTAAAATTTTGATTTTAATAACTAGATAGCCCAGTGGTTCTCAAAGAGGGATGCGCGGCACCCTTTGGGGTCTGGACTGTTTATAGGGGGTGCCTGGTATGGCAGCTTTATATGTCACTATAAGTTCAGTACTTGCTGTTAACATCATACAGAATGTACTTAAAGTACTTGTGCCTTTTTCTCACAAGATGGTAATCAAATATAGTGTATCTTTTCAATCTATTTCAATGCATTAAAAGAAAAAAAGCCCTTTAAGAGCCACTGAATTATAGACCATTCATTTGATTAAAGAAGTCATCTTTTCAAATAGGCTTAAAAGAGTTACAGTTATATAGTGAAATTTATTCACATTTTAGTATTGTTTTTCGTTTGATTGCAGGTACGGCTTATATAGAAATATATAGTGTATTATTAAATGCAGAATTTCGTTGAAATTATTTTTACAGTCACGTTAATGCGATCTATGTTTTTTGTCTAAATATATATATATTTTTAAATTTCGATTCGGTAGGTTTCAATCTCTAGAAATCATACAGTTTTTTCTTCTATGACCAAATATGTTCCACCGACCGATAATTCGTAATTGACCCTATACCATTTAATTGAAACATCTTAAATAAATAGTTGGTACGAGATAACTGTGACAAATCGAAAATTCAAAATAAAATTTACATTGATAATGTAAACGAAAAAGTGATAGACATCAGGAGAGGCTTTTAATTGAATTTAAATTAAAAAACCAACTACTAAATGATATACGAGTATGGCTATATTATTAAATTTTAATATGATAATAACCTAATAGATTTCATATAGACTCTGTAGTAATGATTAGGGTTGTGACAATATGCTTTATAAATCATAGATCCTGAGAATATTATAGACGGAGAGAATTAAAGAGTATTGAATGGTTCTACATCAGCGATATATAGTATTCGATACAATTTCATTTCGTCTGTGATATTCTTAAGATCTATTATTTATAAAGCATATTGTCACAACCCTATTAATGATGTTAACAGTCATTTTCCAAATAATACATTCATACTATGACTAGAGAAGGTAAAACAGTACTATGCCGATCAATAGAATCATAGTTATTAACTTACGATTTATATTAATACCTATTCTTATATAAACATGTACAATTGTGAAATACTCAGTGACCACTAAATAGATATAATTACACTCCATTTGAGCAGACGATGTGCTTTATAAGATAGAAAATATCATGATTGGCTCAATATCGGTTGAAAGTAGCATATAAAAAGCATCATTGGCTCAATATTGAGTCACGGCTGGGATAACTAATCATTTTCGTTTGGCTCAATATCGTCCGTTAAATAATTGTGCGAAAGTTACAATAGGTAGGTAACAATGTTAGTCAGCCATTATTTTATAGTGTAAATAATAGTAGTTAAATAACAGATCAAGATTTGCAATATTTAATAATCATAGTTGGTTCAACTTCGATTTTGTTTTTTGTTGTACGCGAAAATTCTTATTTCTAGTTGATTTGGATATTCTTCGATTTCATTAAACGGTAATTTCATTAATTCTTCATAATTATTCAACCTACTTTTGTATTGTAGTTGAATTACGATTGTCGTTGGTTTGGTATCGTGAAGACAGTATTCTGTGTTTTTTATGAAGTTCATTTCAACTGAAGAGGTTAATCATTTTGAAATTTTGATATTGGACCAACGTGATTGTTTCGATACTTAATTCTTTCTCCAATTAATTCATAAATCACAAAAAAAATCTAACACTTTCCCGCGTAATGGGCCACATGTGTACCAACTGCAATGTACCTCAGTGTCATCTTGGTATCAAAGAAAAGAGGTTCCAGATGTTGCTAATTTCTCAAATCACAGTTTACCAATTTCCTATTATTTTCAAATTTTACAAATTTGTCATCGTGTACCCAGACCAGTTTTAAAATATCTACAAACATTACAATTAGTAAAGTTTCTTTTTGGAAAAGAGAAATTAGTGAACTGTGAATAAATTATTGACTGATTGCCTAAAGGGCCGTACACACGTAGGCTTTTTTTAGTCTTTCCACCAGACCTTTTGCTAAGCTCCTCCTACTTTTTCAACGAGAATATAAGAGAAAACGATATAATAATTAATTATTTCAGTTGGTATCCATGATACCTGTAGGTATCATGGATACCAACTACTAATTATACTTAAAAAAAACCTTCGTGTGTACGGCACTTTAGAAATTTGGTAAAACACCATTTATATCTAACCATTCATATGTACAAGAAAAAAGAACCAACGATAGCAAACCAGAGTATGTCGATTCTTCTTGTTACACTTAAACTGAATGTGAAAACTGTTGCTTTGCAGATTTATAGAGGTTTGAATTCCCTTAGTTTCTTTGACTGTAGTTACTATGATAAAGGTTTGAATCCCCTTTGTTTCACGAGAGTGTAGTTATTATAGACAATATATTACAGAAGAAGAAGTCACATTAACATCTCACGTCTCCCAAGTCGTGCGTTGATGCCGAGGAACCGTTTGAGCGGTAGAATTGCTGAAACAGAGTCAATGTTAGTGAGGGGGGTCTCATTAGGGGTCTTGCGGAGTGGTTTCAGTAGTCACGAGATTTACTGACTATTTACTGAGAATTATTGATTTTTTGAGGGCTTTTACACTAAGCCAGTTGCTCAAGAATCATCTTCAACAACTATTAAGTCGCAAGTTGACTGACGGAAAGGTACACGCCATTATCGAAAGAATTATCTGTTTGAAAAAAGAATGTAACTAGGAAATTAGGAGACAAATTTCAGGTTTAAATACCAAAAGAATTTAAGAAAAATTTACCTCTCAAAAATTACCTGAATTAATTAATAGTCTTGTAACTATTTTTTACTCATTAATACGAATACAATTAATATAAATATTATGTTTACAATTATGGGGACTATTTTTTGCATGCAGATAAAATAACGATGGGTTCAAACTAAAAAAATAGAAATTGTTAAATTCTCTAGGAAGTAGAAACAAAATTTACAAAATTCAAAGGAAACTCTTCAGATATAACAATGTGGTTAGGAAATTACAATTATTTTTGGATTAATAGACTTGTTGGTCAATCTTACAGGTCAAATTTTGTTGGTCAATTTTGTAGGTCAATTTTTTTTTATTTGGTTCGTTTTTTATGTCAAATTTTTTGGGTCAATTTTTTAGATCAAATTTTTTGGGTCAATATTTTTAGTTACCATTTAGGATTGATTTCTTAGGTGCATAACTGTATAATTTCTTTCCAAGTGAATCACAAATTGCAAGCGAGTGCACGAAAAGAGTGAAATTGGTTAAAGAGCGAAAGAGATTCTTACTCCAAGTCGAAAACTACCTTCGGAGGTCTGGCAAGCGTGGCCGCACGTTGCTGGTGTACCTCCTGATTGGGCTTGTCACCCGGGCCTCCCCTGGGATGGTTGTCCCGCTTCTGGGGCCGGGGCAGGGACCGGAACTGTTGCGGTGGGGATGGAGGAAGGGTGGAGTAATCTGAAAAAAAAAATTCGTCAGAGGAGAGCGAAAAATTAAATAATGAAATTGAATATCAATATTGACAGGAAATTAATTTAAGACAGAAAGGTTAGGATTTTTATCTTCTTGCCAGGTCATTAAACAATCAAGAACTGAGCAGTACAACAAACTAGCGGATATAACAAACTAAATTACAGCTCGTTATCAAATAATCTAAAAGTCGGAATTGTTATTTATCAACTCATCATACGATAAAAAGGTAAGACTTTGAGTTGACATACCCCCGGGTGTTCTGATATTGGAGGAGTGAGAGTGGGGGTAGTCTGGACACCCCCTCACATCCGCCAGGGGGGGCCAATCGTTGAAGGAGGTGGGCACTCCAACACTACTAGTAGCAGTACCAGGAGCATCGGAGTGACGGTGGCGAGTTATACTAAAGAAAAAACAGAATTCTGTTACAATGCAGGAAGATAAAAGAACAATATAGAATCCAGGTAGCAATGATTCTCAGGTCAATATTGTCCCAATATTGCCAATGTTGTTCCAATATTGCCAATGTTGCCAGTATTGTCCCAATATTGCCAATGTTGTCCCAATATTGCCAATGTTGTCCCAATATTGCCAATGTTGTCCCAATGTTGTCCCAAGAAAAATTGCTACTGTGAATACCAGTCTTTGTTTGTATAACGTACCTTTGACTTGCAGTGTGGATAGGTGTTGGTTTGATCACAAAGACTATGACTCCCGTCACTACGAGGAGGTACGACAGAAAGTACAGAGGGTGGAATTGCTGTGGAAAGAGGCAGGGAAGTAAGTAAAGATGGTAGATATTAGTTTAAAGGAGTTTTTAAAAGATTAAATAACTTGTTTAACTAGACCAAAAATCTACTTTTATATCATAGAAGTTACTATGGAAAGTAGTATTTAGTATTTGGGGCTTAATATCAAAGACCTTATTTAGAATGAACACTGAAAATATAAAATTGTTCCTGAAAATATCCTATCTTTAGGAAATAATAAAAAGGCTTGATGAATTATTGTTCATTTCATCGTACTTTTCATCAATAAAAATCCTTAGTTACCTTGAATTCGAAAAGTGCGATGCCTGTGATGAGGACATAGAAGTCAGTGGTGAAGAGGGCGAGGTTGAGAGCTGTAGCAGACGTACTTCGCAGAATACAGGGAGTCAGAACGTAGAACAGAAACTGAGCTGCGGTGAACCCGCCAACTAGAGCCAACACAGGCCATGTGTCCCAACGCACTGAACCCACTTGATCACGCTCCAAGATTCCCCTGCAAACATATATTAATACGTTAAAATAGTCAATAATTATGTATCGACACATTATAATTGTTATTAGGTTCCAACCATTCGCATATTGATGGCGTAACTTTTTATGTGGGTGGGGCGTAAGTTTGGAAGCAAATGAAAGTGCATATTATAATCCAACGAAAATTATATTTAATAATTTACAGTAATGTATTATTACATAAGGGTTTTAAGAATTCAAAAATCATAAATTTATTCAAAATGTCCCCCCTTGTTTTTAATAACAGCCTCAAATCTCCTCCGAACTCCTTCTACTGCGGCAAAAAACTGTTCTTGTGAAATTTCCTTCCAAGATCTCTGGAGCGAACGCTTTAAATCATCCACACTGCGATGGAATTTACCACAGGCCTTTGATTCAAGAATGGACCATACCGAAAAGTCCATGGGATTAACATCTGGGGAGCAGGGAGGCCACATTTCTTTGGACCAAAACCGTGGAAGATGGACATGGCACCAGTTTTGAGTGACATTTGCAGTATGTGAAGTCGCGCCGTCTTGCTGAAATGTCCATAGAGTGTCATTACCGAAGTGATCCTTAGCTGACTCCAACATTGGCGTCAAAATATTCTCAATATAACATTTAGCATTGATTTTGGCGCCTTGTTCCACAAAAATTAAAGGAGATCTCCAAGTTTCTGAAACGGCGGCCCAGACCATTACTGAAGCAGGTTTCATGGTTCTGTGGACAGTTTTTTGGTTGTATGGGATGTCTTTTGCACTTTTACCAATTATTCTGTCATTCCTCCGGTTGTGAGCCATTTCCATTGTGAAATTTTTTTCGTCCAACCAAACAATTTCACAAGCCGTGCCAGACTTCAATTCTCTCAGAAGTGCTTTACTTCTCTCCAATGTCTTTTTCTTTACAGCTTCTGTCAGAGTCTGTCTCTTTTGGAGGGTGAAAGAGAAAATCTTTAGGTCTTCTTTGACAACTCTTCTCATTGTTCTGGGACTCACATTAGCTGTTTTGGATAACAATCTTATTGACCTTTTTGGGTTCCTCCTGATCTTCTCTCGGGCACATTTTATCAGTTGTTTGGTGCGTTGTGAGCGTGGTCTACCACTTCTTGGATGATCAGTCAAGTCTCCTCTCTCATTAAAACGCTTCACACACTTCCAAACAGTCGATCTCGCTATTGAGAGAGTCTTTGAAATGACGGAATCTGACTTCACGGCACGGTCTAGAGCAATAATGGCTTCTCTTTTGTCTGACATTTTTGAATTGACTAAATTTTTGTAAAAAATAACACTTCCACGTCATAATATAGTGTCTCTACTATAGTTCAAACCCTATCACCTACTTAGGAACTTATTTTAAAGAATTTATTAATGTTTGAAAAATTGCTTCCAAACTTACGCCCCACCCTGTATATCAAATCTAGGAGTAGAATTGATTTTAATATATTTCAAAATCATCATTTAATAATAAATTTGTAAAACATTCTCGCTTTCATCTTAACTAGATTGTACAATAACGTATACCGTGCGTTTTGCACATGAATAGCGACATGTGGTAACTGCTAAGACACGTAATCACAGCCGCGTGATTTATGATATCGAAGTACAGTACAAATCCTCTATAGTTGACTCCTGTATAGTGAATGTAGGGTCCTGAGTAAGAGAACTACACCGTATAGTGAGCAAAGTTGCTTTAGTCTGCCATAATAAAGCAATTAGTTTCTAAAAGTAATGCATTTCATGACAGACTAAAGAAAATTTGTTCAATATATGGAGTAATTCTCTTACTCAGGACACTACATTCACTGTAGAGGAGTCCACTATAGAATAAGTTCTAGTGTATGAACCACATTAACGGAGAACCTTTCTCAGTATATTTTACATCAAGTACATTGTTTAATAGTTCAACTCACAGTTGTATTCCGTTGATGAGAGATCCAAACAGCCCCATCATTCCCAGGAACTCCACGGCATCGTAAGTCTTCACCACGTACTCTTGCACCACATTGCTGATGCCGTAAAGAGTTGCCCCAGCCAAGCACATCATGTCACCCATTAACCGCTTGGAACCTACAAACATTATAATGAATAGAGTCAAATTAGAATAAATGAACGGGACTTTGAAGAAGAAAAAGTAGTTGCATAAAGATTTCTACCAATAATCATTTGGTGAAAAGTTGTTCCACCCTACTAGGTCAATATAGTCAAAAGCTCTGAAGGGCCGTACACACGTAGGGTTTTTAAGTCTTTCCACCAGACTTTTTGCTAAGCTCCTCCTACTTTTTCCACGAGAATATAAGAAAAAATGATATAGTAGTTATTTATTTTAGTTGGTATCCATGATACCTGCAGGTATAATGGATACCAACTGAAATAAATAACAATTTTATTGTTTTTTTTTATATTCTCGTGGAAAAAGTAGGAGGAGCTTAGCAAAAAGTCTGGTGGAAAGACTTAAAAACCCTACGTGTGCACGATCCTTTAAGATGCGATCAATGATAGTTTGGATTGCGGCTGAAATCCGCCATTTTTCGAGATGCCAATTACCTGATATGGGAACTTTGCCATCGCCAACGTTGGCTAGAACGAGACACCCCACTCCGAGAAGACACAGGCCCACCCCCAGGACGTGAACCAGTCTGTAGCGCACCTTCAGGAACAGCCATGACGAAGCCAGAACTACAGGCACAACGAAACAGTCCAGCAGCTGAACAGGGAAAATAGATAAAGAAATATAAATGTATGATTTAATTATTAAATAAAGGGTGAAGTCCCAATTATTGGTATTTGATGAATAGGGTTGTGACAATATGCGTTGAAAATCATAGGTCCTGAGAATATTATAGACGGAGAGAATTAAAGAGTATTGAATGGTTCTACACCAGCGGTACATACAGAATGACCCATAAAAAGCTGGTCGAAAGTAAGTGCTTATAACTTAAAAAGTAATTGGTGTAGAAAGATGAAACAAAAACCACATGGAAGACTATATTCTTTTTATTTGGCATATAACAATTGCTTGAAAAAGTTATAATAGCCACCGTTGTGCCTAATATAGAGATTAATCCTTTATTTCAAAATTAGCGAATCCTACAACTAATATATTATGATTTACTTCAAGTCTTCCTTCAATCATGTTTGGTTTCAATTTAAATACCTTCTCTTAATAGGTGTAGGTCATAATGGAAATATTCTCTGACAGTTTCTATTATCTAAGGCACACTCTATACTAAGAGTTTAAACGCCGCGTTTTCACCACCCAGTTTACGCCTCTTCAATTAATCACGGTTAAATGAATGGAAAACAAATTTTCAGTCTATACTAGCGTTTCTACCGCCTTCCATTCATTTAACCGTGATAAATTGAAGAGGCGTAAACTGGGCGGTTAAAACGCGGCGTTTAAACTGTTAGTATAAAATGGGCATAAGGTAGAGCAGGTACTTTACCTGCACCGATGTGATAGAAGTGTACTGATAGGCCCTCAGCACCAGGTAATTGGCCTCTACATCAATAAGGGCCACCAGGAAGTACTTGAAGCCCCTCTTCTTCACCACCCGAAGGAGGGACCTCTCCTCAGACCTGCATGCTAGCCAAGTGGTGTAGATGAGGCATAGCAGAGCGTAGTTGATGAAGCCCACAGCTGGGGTGAAAAACAAATAAATGAACAGGTTATGCACCTCCTCGGATTTAGTCGAAGATTTCAGTAAATTTTTGCCGGAGATTTCGGATTTAGCTGAAAAAGTTTAATCGTTAGCGTCTCAAGATTTAATTCTTAAAATCTTCATGTACAAATAAAAGATTCAATATTGTAAGTTTTCAAACCTCATTTCAAAGTATTTGTTTTTATCTAGTATACTCCACTGTTTCAATACGCAAAAGTGAAATCTTGTTTAAGATTTCTAATTCTGGAAAATTTGGTTATTGATAAATATCATGAATAGCGAAGTAATTTGTTTTTGCAAGAATATATAAAGAATAGTACACTCTAAGGATGAACTCTTACGGTGAAGAACATTCATACAATATCTATTTACAGTCAATACAAGTTCTTCGAATGTGAAAATTATATCGAAAATTAATCTACAAAATATTAATACAACTAATCTATTGTGACGTTATTGATACTCTCATTCAAGATATGAAACTGAAATCACGTTAATTTAGTTCACTAAGCGTATTCGATGAGGTAAGCCATTACCACGCAGTCCGAGTGACATCGTAACGTTTGTTACGTCATGATGTTAAAAACAAGTTCCTGTCAGTTAAGCGACTACAATTCCAGCAACTTGTCGTAAATGTTGAAACTGTTTCTCGAAGTTGGTTACCGTTACGAACCTGCAGGAAGCTGTAGATCATACTTCTTGTTGAGGAGGTGACAACAGGCTGCCGTGACACAGATCAAGAGGGAGGCTATCTGCCCCAACAGTAGGGCCCGCCATATTGACCTGGAAAATAAACAGTCAATGTAGATAGATCGAACAGATGTGAATCGTCAGAAAACGCTCAATCTAAGTGGAAATAAAAAACAGATACGTTTATTCAGTCGTAGCGGTTTTTCATGCAAAATATTCTTTGCAGCAGCATGAGGAAAACGTCCGTGTGAAAGAAGCGTAAAAAGGATAATATAACGTCGGTATTCGGAGAATTCACCGAAAACTCGTTTGCCAAAGCCCAAATTTACAAGAAAGAATTTGCCGAAATATCTATTCGAAACCAAAATGTAATAAACAAACAAAAAATACAAAAGAAACAGAAATTGAACGAAACAACAAAACCAAAACACATTTGTCTGTTGACAAAGAAGTTAAAGGTCCCGTCCACTTTAAATTGAAAATGCTTTAAATTTGTAGAGCTAAGATCATACAACACATCACAGTTGACAGAGGAGAAATTGGTCAAGTATTTGCTTCGTAATTAATTAGATAAGAAATATTCGCACTGAACCTTCACTGTCCGATTTTCTAACATACTCAATAGAAGAAAAAGTGAGCAGTACTAACTCTATCTCGTAATGTCGTGTATTTGAATGGAATTAAGTATATAGGTACACATTTAGAAGCTTTTTGCTTTTGTTCATGGTAATGGTATGTAGGTAACGTTATAGGTAGCCATTTATTACACGTCTATCAGCTTTTTTATTGTTTTGAATCATTCAGAAGTACCTTAGTCTTTTTCTTTGCTTAGAAAAGCGGAGGGGAGAGCAAAACTAAAACGAATAACTTTAATTACAAATTATAAATAGAACCAAATTTGAAATGGTTTGCAGTTCTATAACCAGTAACCTTAGTTCTAATGAATAGAGTGATAAAAAATTTAGTGTGGAGGAGACCTTTAACCGAGCCTCTTGTATCTTTTTAGTGTTAAGTGAGAATGTACTGCAGTGAAATGTAGTTACCACACCCGAATTTGGGTGTCACAGGTACATTTGACCTCTAACTTGTATATTTTGGCAGCTATGAAGTTTAAACTCATACAATGTTTGAACTATACCAATACCGATGATATCCTGTGAAAGTATCATCAATTAATTGAAATTTGAATTAGTAATAGGCAAAACAAACTTCGAAAAATAACGTAAATACATGTGACACCCGATTTTTTGTCACTGTATATTTCTGATAAGCATAGTCTTAGCTAGTGATTTTAAAACAGCTTCTTCTACTAAATCTTAATTATCCCAATTACGCATAAGGCCGAGAAATGAATAGATAACTAAATAGGAATATATTTACTCATATCATAAATAATTCTAAGACCTCGTAGTTGAAGAGCATAACTCTAGCGCTATCCTCTGAAACTGCAAGTAGCGTAATCATTAGTTATGATATAATTAAAAATTATTATTTAGCAACATCCAATTTAATTAGTAATTAATATTTAATTATACTACATAATAACTCAATTAGTATTTAAACTGATTCTCCAATTTATTTTATAATTAGGTAGGCAAACGAAACAATTCATATCATTCGAAAATGTTTTAAAAAAAATCGTTTTAAGTTATTTTTTCTATATGAATTACAAAGAAATATAATGAAAATTAATTGGTAATATTTTTATTTTTTTAATTTCATTTTACATTTTTTGACATTAATTTCAGTCTGAAGTTAATAAATTTATATAAAGGCAGTTATAATGTAATAATTATATGAAATATTATACGAAATGTAAAAACAATGTAACAGATATCCCGTACATTACCACAGATATCCCGTACATTACCACAGATATCCCGTACATTACCACAGATATCCCGTACATTACCACAGATATCCCGTACAGTCCCACAGATATCCCGTACAGTCTCACAGATATCCCGTACATTACCACAGATATCCCGTACAGTCCCACAGTTCTCCCGTACAGTCCCACAGTTCTCCCGTACAGTCCCACAGTTCTCCCGTACAGTCCCACAGTTCTCCCGTACAGTCCCACAGTTCTCCCGTACAGTCCCACAGTTCTCCCGTACAGTCCCACAGTTCTCCCGTACAGTCCCACAGTTCTCCCGTACAGTCCCACAGTTCTCCCGTACAGTCCCACAGTTCTCCCGTACAGTCCCACAGTTCTCCCGTACAGTCCCACAGTTCTCCCGTACAGTCCCACAGTTCTCCCGTACAGTCCCACAGTTCTCCCGTACAGTCTCACAGTTCTCCCGTACAGTCCCACAGTTCTCCCGTACAGTCCCACAGTTCTCCCGTACAGTCCCACAGTTCTCCCGTACAGTCCCACAGTTCTCCCGTACAGTCCCACAGATATCCCGTACAGTCCCACAGATATCCCGTACAGTCCCACAGATATCCCGTACAGTCCCACAGAAATCCCGTACAGTCCCACAGATATCCCGAACAGTCCCACAGATATCCCGTACAGTCCCACAGATATCCCGTACAGTCCCACAGAAATCCCGTACAGTCCCACAGATATCCCGTACAGTCCCACAGATATCCCGTACAGCCCCACAGATATCCCGTACAGTCCCACAGTTCTCCCGTACAGTCCCACAGTTCTCCCGTACAGTCCCACAGATATCCCGTACAGTCCCACAGTTCTCCCGTACAGTCCCACAGATATCCCGTACAGTCCCACAGATATCCCGTACAGTCCCACAGTTCTTCCGTACATTACCACAGATATCCCGTACAGTCCCACAGATATCCCGTACAGTCCCACAGATATCCCGTACAGTCCCACAGTTCTTCCGTACATTACCACAGATATCCCGTACAGTCCCACAGTTCTTCCGTACATTACCACAGATATCCCGTACAGTCCCACAGATATCCCGTACAGTCCCACAGATGTTCAATTCCCTATGTTCAGATAGCACACTAATAGATATGACATCACTACAGAACATATA
This sequence comes from Caprella mutica, assembly GCA_947561585.1. Lineage (NCBI taxonomy): Eukaryota > Metazoa > Arthropoda > Malacostraca > Amphipoda > Caprellidae > Caprella > Caprella mutica. The sequence continues at coordinate 666,445 of CANNZV010000051.1, forward strand.
ATGTGTTACGGTATGGAATGTTACATCTATTGGTATCTTATGGTATCTTATGGTATCTTATGGTATCTTATGGTATCTTATGGTATCTTATGGTATCTTATGGTATCTTATGGTATCCAATGGTATCTTATGGTATCCAATGGTATCCAGTGGTATCTCCTCTCTTTTAATGGGGGTAAGAAGGTGAGAGAACGTTTGTCAATTGGTAAGAGAGGGAGAGAGAGAGAGAGAGAGAGAGTTGCTGGTGTCTATCATCTTTAAGGAGAGTGTACACATGGTGTGCCAAGAGAGAACTACTCTCACTATACTCTCACTATACTCTCACTCTACTCTCACTATACTCTCACTGTACTCTCACTCTACTCTCACTATACTCTCACTGTACTCTCACTCTACTCTCACTATACTCTCACTATACTCTCACTATACTCTCACTATACTCTCACTATACTCTCACTTTACTCTCACTCTACTCTCACTATACTCTCACTATACTCTCACTATACTTTCACTATACTTTCACTCTACTCTCACGTTGCATGGTGATTTCATTCCACTGAGAGAAACCCCTTATTTTCCCGTTGGTTGGTTGGATCGGTTAACGTCTCACCACTATACCATCTGTGTGTGGGTGGTGTAGTGACTGGAATAGTGTAAATCCTATTCCCTGAGGTTGTTTTCATGTGTCCTCAGGGCCTCTTCCCTGGATTGTACTCTCCTCCGCCTCTGATTTTGCTAATCGAGGTACTGAGCAGAGTCTGTGCTTTCGGGCCTTTCCCCGAACGAAAATTTGATCGATAATATGACACTTTTTTTATCAGAATAGGTATACCCATTTTATAGCAAGAAACGGGTAAAGTATTCATTTCGTCACTGTCGAACCCGAACCAGGCTGAGCGGGAGGATGGCGTCATTCCAAACCACCCAGTTACTTCTCATTGGTCCAACACCACAATAGTCTGACACTTTCAAAATTATATTTCTGATAGATCATCAAATATACCTAAATAAAGTATTTTTTTATTCTGAACTCATCACCATGAGTGCAGTACAACAAACTAAAGGATAAAACAACCTAAATCACGGTTTCATATAACAATCTATGAGTGCCGGAATATTGAGAAATCCCCCTTCTCCATCCTCACCGCTAACCTAACCTTAAATGCGCCATTATGTCATTATATTTATAAAATTAATGGTTTTTAAATTTTCGGTGTGAAAGTGTCGTTCGGCGAAAGAACCGGTCACCCAAAGTGTGGAAGGAACAACCAGGATTCAGAGCTGACGGTCTCTTTGGTGCATGTTTCTTAGGACTTGGATGGGGAGAATAATTCACCATGAGTCTCTAACCCTGACTACTCTGAAGTCAATGGCCTGTGCACCAAATTAGATTTTGGAGAGATAGTCTAAACTGTGAAGTGTGCACTTTCTGCAGTATATGGGATCACCCTCGGATGAGTGCTACTCCCACTCACTGCTACTCTCACTGCTCTCAAATACTATCACTTCCCTCACTGCTCTCACTACTTTCACTTCCCTCACTGCTCTCACAGAGTGTCTCTCATAACTTTTGCCCATGGTTTCATTGGTCGTAAAGGTTAAAAGCGTCTCTTATAGCATCAGACTTGTGAGGATTAGGGGATTTGGAGAGATACATCCCCTATCAATTTATCGTTAGCCTTTCTATCGTTACCGATAGTTTGCCCTGAGCATCGCAAGATATTTCCTATCTATCAATTTATCATAAAGCCTATCGCTACCGATAGTTTGCCCTGAACAGCGTTCCGAATATCGGTTTACATTTTCAGAGAAGCTGTCTAGAGAAACAAAAAACAGTTGATTTGTGGAGTCAATTTTTGCCAGATGTAAACAGTGCTGGCGACTGGAATTGTTTCCGCTATACGTAAATTAGGTAATAAAAAGCTGTACGTTATACAAACATGTACGCTATACAGAACTGTATGTTATACAGAACTGTACTTTATACAGAACTGTATGTTATACAGAACTGTACTTTATACAGAACTGTATGTTATACAGAACTGTACGCTATACAGAACTGTATGTTATACAGAACTGTACTTTATACAGAACTGTACTTTATACAGAACTGTACGCTAAGCAGAACTGAAAGTTATACAGAAATGTACGTTATACAGAACTAGATGTACGTTATACAGAAATGTACAGTGACAGGTTAACACAGTGACAGGTTAACACAGTGATAGGTTAACACAGTGATAGTTTACACAGTGATAGGTTAACACAGTGATAGTTAACACAGTGATAGGTTAACACAGTGATAGGTTAACACAGTGATATGTTAACACAGTGATAGGTTTACACAGTGATAGGTTAACACAGTGATAGGTTAACAAAGTGATAGGTTAACACAGTGATAGGTTAACACAGTGATAGTTTACACAGTGATAGGTTAACACAGTGATAGTTTACACAGTGATAGGTTAACACAGTGATAGGTTAACACAGTGATAGGTTAACACTGTGATAGGTTTACTATCATTCCCTATCTTTTGAAGTTGATTACACTGCATGTTTCATTTCTGTTTCCATCATAGCACTGCAGATTAATACTTTGATCTTAGAATGCATGTATATTATGCCATTTTGACATGTGTTATATTAATATGACATGCAATATACTATGAAATAGATGTATCTTATTACATGCAATATACTATGAAATAGATGTATCTTATTACATGCAATATACTATGAAATAGATGTATCTTATTACATGCAATATACAATGATATAGATGTATCTTATGACATGCAATATACTATGATATAGATGTATCTTATTACATGCAATATACTATGAAATAGATGTATCTTATTACATGCAATATACTATGAAATAGATGTATCTTATTACATGCAATATACTATGATATAGATGTATCTTATGACATGCAATATACTATGATATAGATGTATCTTATTACATGCAATATACTATGAAATAGATGTATCTTATTACATGCAATATACTATGAAATAGATGTATCTTTACCATTAGTAAAACATTATTAGTACAAACATTTCTTTACAATATATTTATCTATACTGTAAATTCAATATTTTTTCATAAGTTGTACATGAGTTTAGATTAATATATTTTTTATTGTAATAGTAGAATCAATATTTAATATATGAATGTTATATTATTATCTTTAAATATCGTATCTTTTTTTTTAAATCTTTACACAAAGTGAATAAATTAGTCAATAGATTAATGTTTAATTAATGTAATAATATTTTTTAGTAGATGTGTCGGGCAGCAATAATATTTATAATTGATTATATGAATATGTAAATAAATTGACTGAACTGATGCTAATAATTGAATGAAACTGATTTGAAGTGACAATTAATTTTATACTAAATTATACGAGAAAATTGATTACATGGGTATATTGTCACGTAAATGCGGTGTAAATGTACGTAAATACAGTGTAAATGAACGTAAATACGGTGTAAATGAACGTAAATACTATGTATATGCCATTATATACGGTGTAAATGCACGTAAATACGATGTAAATGCACGTAAATACGGTGAAAATGCACGTAAATACAGTGTAAATGCACGTAAATGAAGTGTAAATGCCCGTGAATACGGTGTAAATGCACGTAAATACGGTGTAAATGCTCGTAAATACGGTGAAAATGCACGTAAATACAGTGTAAATGCACGTAAATGAAGTGTAAATGCCCGTGAATAAAATGTATTTGCATAGGTACATAAATTAATTCCATGCCCCGCAAAATAACTATCGAAATCTTCCCCAGTGACACTTTAAACCCTCTTCCACTCTATAGGGTATTGATCTTACCCACTGTACCACTCCGGTGTCACAGGGGGCTGTCACAGTACTCACCATCTCCCTAACTCTGGTATAGAGTTGTTCAGGGCACTCAAACAACAACTGTTATTAGTTTTACTGGCTTGTTTCGAGTAATCCAGTTGCGCATCATTCGATTCACCACCGCTACCGGCCATACTGTACTCGCAATGGCTGCCTGGGAGCCAAGACAGCTCTCTCTCTCACTCTCCGTGTCTGTCGGGGTAATAGAACGCATGCGCGGGATTCAAGAGCGAGCTGGTATGAAGCGCCAGAATTAGATCCGAAAACGAGATTCGCCAAACGGGATTTAAATCTGTGTGTTACGATAGATTATATAAATATTAGGTAGCTGATATGCAGTGCCTGAACCGAATTAGTTTTTTTTAGCATAAAAACGATATTGAATTCGGTAAATGGGATTTAAATTGGTCATTAGGATAAAATAGAGTGTAACATTTAAAGAGTATTAGCTACGATAATATAGATATAAAGCTTTTAGGAATAGACAGAAAATGGAATCGAATTTCAACTTTAGAACGAGATTGCATTCGGCAAACGGGATTCAAATCTGTCGTCAGTTTTAGGACACTGTACACTGTGAACTGTAAACAGTATCAGCTTTTAAGAATAGGTAGAGAAGTGGGATGAGAAGAATTGGCAAATACTAATTAAAGAATTGGCAAATACTAATTAAAGAATTGGCAAATACTTATTAAAGAATTGGCAAATATATATTAAAGAATTGGCAAATACTTATTAATGAATTGGGATACAATAAAAAAAAAATTCTTTACAAATTGAGAGGCAAAGGAGAATTAGTATAGAGGGTGACCCACAAGAAGTGTACCCTAGTTATAATTAATATAAATATCGTACACGTAGAATCTAAAGCAATGACTGTGGTGGAATGGGTACATGAAAAAAATCTAATTTTAAATTCACTTCAACTCCTTTTTTAACTACTTATAAATACGATATATTTTATATCAATTCCAAGATGGGCACACTTTTTGTGGGTCACCCTGTACAGTGTCAGACCTCTCTATTATAACGGTAGGTGTTTATCAGTGTTAGTTATGCATTATTGTCACCTGTTCAGCCTAGTCTAACATTGTTATTATTTAGTGTGATGCACTGGTGTCAAATGTCAAATAAAAATATAAATATAGAGAAGTTCATATTCCTACTGCATTGCCCAGGCAAGAAGGATTTATTCCTGGGATACTAAGGGAATATCCCAGGCAAGAAGGATTTATTACTGGGATATTAAGGGAATATCCCAGGAATAAATTCTTCTTTCCTGGGATAAAATATTAATTGATACTGAAAGTTAACATTAAATATTTATAAAGTAAGATTAATATGTTTTTTGTATTTCATTAACACTATAGAAATTAGTAATATTCAGATCGTCTGTTATTGTCCATTACGGTAAATATTGATGTTTTTTACCGTAAAATATCATAATAAAGACATTATCCTCAGGATATCTTTTCTAAAAGTGTTACAAATTAACGATAAATGACGATATAATTATCGGTGTGGTTGATATTGTTGATATCTACATTTACTTCACTTTAGTCTATTTCGTTGCTTACATAGCGTGTGTACTTGAAATGGTAATTTAAACTGTTCTATTACCATTTAACATGACAAACCTGTTATGTAGTCACAAGTGAACGGGACTGTACACTGTACACTGTACACTGTACACTATACACTGTACACTGTACACTACACTGTACACTGTACACTGTACACTATACACTATACACTATACACTATACACTATACACTGTACAGTGTACAGTGTATAGTGTACACTGTACAGTGTACACTATACACTGTACAGTGTATAGTGGCACTACGATCTGAAAACAGAATCAATAATTTTGTTCAGCAACTCCCTTCAATAAACATTTCTATTTTTAAAAGGAGTTTCTGAACAAAAATGTCTCTTGTCTTCAGATCGCATTCTCCTCTTGCGGTCTGAACGACCATTGTTAAAAGTTAAACTTGTGCCTTCCTTTTTGTACTTAATCACATTTCTCCATATTGTCAATATTTTATAAAAGGAATAGCTATACGTATACTCTTAAAACCTGGAAATAAATGTTTTATTAATGGGGTTGTTTCCTAATGAATATTTTTAGTGTTCGAACTTACTTCATTGTCTCACTTTATTATGGTTTTATTAAAGAACAATAATAGAAAAATTTAAATTATGAGTACTAAAATGTGTAGTTTATTTATTAAAAGAGGATAACATCATTAACAGTTGTAAAATGATACGTAACATTAGTAATTTTGACATTGATTTAACATGAAATTTGAGCGGAAAAGGTCTTAGGAATTAATATGTAACTAATCATTTAGATGTCCAGTGTCACAATTATTTAGTGTACACTGTGTAGAGCAGTCCAGAGAGAAAGTTATAGTGGGGCCATAGAGGATTGAGTGCATTATGTCCTCTCTAAATCTTCTATGGCCCACCATAACATTTTCCCAATCTTCTATGGCCCCACCATAACTTTCTCTCTCCATCTTCTATGGCCCCACCATAACTTTTTCTCTCAATCTTCTATGGCCCCACCATAACATTTTTCCCAATCTTCTATGGCCCCACCATAACTTTCTCTCTCAATCTTCTATGGCCCCACCATAACTTTCTCTCTCAATCTTCTATGGCCCCACCATAACTTTTTCTCCCAATCTTCTATGGCCCCACCATAACTTTCTTGTAGTAAAATTATTAACTAATACTTATATTTTAAATAATTGCTAAAGCAGGAGTAATATTAATTTTATGAATTTACTTACTGGTTTCCTATAACTTTCTTCTAAACAATAATAATGTGTTTATTTTATACATTTCACTAAGTTGGTTAAATGAATTCAATTGAAATATTCGAACTGTAAGATTTTCGAACATATTTGTAGTTTCGTATGAATTTTTTTTAATGACATTATTTTTCCATTAGAAACAAATATAATTGTAAATGAATAAATCCTATTTAAATTTAATTAAATTATCTGTGACGTTTCTTTTAAGAAATTCTTGAAAATGAAGTAGGGTAAGTTCCTAGTAATCGGACAGTTCCACATCTTCGGACACGCAATGAAAGGCATAAGAACATTTGGTCTAAAATAAAAATTACAATCAAAATAAAGAAATTTAAACGATTTATTATACAACATTGGTTTATTTATATTTATTATCAAGTATTTTTCTTTATTAAATTTATTACTTAGTATTTTATTTATTTATATTTATTTCCAAGTAGCTTTATATATTTATTACCATATATTTTTTAAATTACATATAATTATTACAATTTACATAACTATGGCTAATTATTTAATTACATTTAGCAAATACATTAATCACATTAATAACGTATATTTCTATGCAGTACTTACTGTAATAATAACACAAAGTATAGTTTGTTTTAGTCTCCCAATAAATAATTTCAAACTGCAAAAGAAACTTTCGTAGAAAATTAGGGGTAACATAAGTATTTTATAACATTCTATAAATATTTCAATTACAAGGTACGCTTCATGATAAATTAATTAAATTTATAAACTATACATGTATTATTCATTAAAAAATATAAATATTGTAATATATTAGAATATCATTAGAGTGATTTACATTTAAAGTTGTAAATAATTATAATCTGAATTAACTAAAACCGTACCTAATTTACATCTCTATCATAAATATCTTATATCACTTTGTAGATATATCTTTGTTAGATATATCTAGTGGTACGTTATTAATATATCTAGATTTATATTTACAGATATTTTGCTACATATATATCTTTGTTAGATATATCTAATGGTATGTCTATAGATATTACGCTAGATATATCTTTGTTAGATTTATCTAATGGTATATCTATAGATATTACGCTAGATATATCTTTGTTATTACCTAACTACCTACTTTATAGTTTTCATTGCGTACAATTCATTCACTCATACATGATTAAATATAATTATTGAACTTAAACAGAGATATTTTAGATAAATCTAGCACTCCCTCTTTTGTATGAGAATTGAGTGCACTACCCCTTAGATATTTTGAGCGCTCTCCCCCTTTCACATTTAGTGCGCACTCTCCCTTTGATATTCAGTGCGCACTCTCCCTTTGTTCTTTTGGCCGCACTAGCCCTATGAGGAAAATGGCGTCTTTTTCTTTTATGGCTGTTCTTTCCTGTACCTGTTCGTTGTTTTTCCAGTGTAAGTTAGGTACTGTCATCACAATGACAAAAGCTGTTGTCAGAGTTCTACTATTCAGTACTTTAGTGTTTTCTGTGACTTTGGTAAGATATAAAAATAGGTAAAGTTGTTGGTGAATGAGTAGGAGTGATGTAACTCTACATCTGCACTAAAAAAGTTAAAAGAGACAGAAAAGTAAATATTACTTTGCAATAGAGTAATGATTATACATATGTTTGATCTTAACATTGTTAAACTCATTACTGTTTATTAAAGGTCAAGGTTGAAGGGTTTCCTTTTAATAGGTTTTTCTTAATAAAAGTGTGTTCCTTAACCATTTGTTAGCATTTTTTGTAGCAGTGGGGTCAAGGATCAAGGTCAAGGTCATTTATAACTCAAAAAAAATTCAACCATATTGCCTGAAACTTGGTGGGACGATTGGTCATTGTCCAGTTACCAGTTTGTTAGATTTGGGGAGCGAACGGGTCAAAGGTAGAGGTCAAGGTCATTTATGACTTAAGTATTATTGGATGGTCAAGGTCATTAATAAGCGGTGGCGAAGGTATGCACTCTACCGAGTGTACATAATCTAGTTATACATATGTGCAATAGATAGTAATAGAATCAACCATTCTACTAAAAATATTTCAACTTTTTTTCTCTCTTGTAGAATATTTCCAATTTTAATATTTTTCCATTTAATGTTTTTTTTCAATGTTTAATCTTTCAATGTATTTCCTTTAGTATATTTCATTCCAATTATTTTATTTCGATTTATCATCTTTTATGTTTTTATTTCAGTTTTTCCTGGAGAAAAAACAAGGAATGGCACCAAAAAGTCAACAGATTTTAGACAAAGTGAGTACCTAATATTTACTTACACAAGTTCGTAATATTCCACGCAAAATAAGATCCCATATTGATTTCATTTAAGCTTCATCAAATCTATTCATTATATCAATAATATGAAAAAATATTAGGTACCTATATGAATTATCTAGTGAGACCCAGCCAAGTTTTTACAGATAATAGGTTATGGTTTTCAGTTTTTTGAAAATATTTGTAATTAAAAGGAAAGTGAAATGCGCTGTATTTAGCTGTAAGCACTCGAGTAATGAAGGACCTGAGTTATGAAATGCACCTCAGTTATGAAGTAGTTTTCTAAGTTTAGATTATAGAAAATTATATACGTCAAGAATAGCGTCCTATTTATCCCTCAATAACTATAGTTTTCTATGATTTTAATCATAGAAAACTATCTAGCGTGCCCGAGATATGAAGTGATTATTATATTAAAATCATATTAACATTCGATTTCCAACGTTCGTGTAACTGTAAACGCTCGACTTACTTGTATATGCATGTCAAAAGTAACAAAAAATACTATCATTTATAATAACTTTAATCTGTTTGTTTTGTAATAATCAGAGTGCAATTTTGGCAATTGCTTTCATACTGAATATTATATATAATTTACTCATAAACTGTATAAATATACAGTTCCAAATATATTTTTGAAAATTGAAATCCTCAATGAAATTTCACAGGAAGAATTTATCGCCAGACTTAAAGGGCCGCTCCTGAAGACCCAGAGTTCCTCCAGTTCATTCGGACCAAGTTTCTGGAACCACCTTCGAAAAAGATGTACAACATCAGCAGGACAGCCGTCGAAAACTCTAAATTTTTACTCAGCTATATCTTCGCTGATTCCATCATTAGAGATCTGTTTGGGGATACTAAAGATGGCTTCTTCATCGAAGCAGGGGCGTATGATGGTGTCGGTCTGTCGAACAGCCTCTGGCTTGAACAATCGCAAGGATGGAGCGGGTTGCTGGTCGAACCGAACGCGAAGGTTCACGATGCTCTCCGAAGTAGCAACCGGAAGGCCTGGTTTGCTCCGGTCTGCCTGTCACATTCCGATTTTCCAAACAAGGTGGTGTTTCAAGGGGACGGAGGGTCACACCCATGTAATCACGGTAAGAAAATTTATCAAAATTTAAAATTAACAACGATTCCAAATATGAAATATACTCTTCGTCAAAATCTGAAAATTATTTTTTTATACGGTTACGGAGGATGTTTTTTTTATAAAAGTTAAAAATAAAATCGGAAAAAAAATCCTTATTGTTTTCAATATAAAATATTTTGAAGAAGAGTCAGTATGCCAAAATAGAACCAATTAGATTTTTCGTTCGAAAAAAAATTTCGTTCCAAAAAATTCAACTAAAGAGAACAAAAGACGTTTGGAAAGAAATAAAAATTGCACAAAAAAAAATGAAATTTGAATAGGTACATTGCTTTTTTTTTTAAATCTAAATACATTTTTTTATTCCAGGATGGTAAGTTGGACCCTCTGGAATCACTGCAAGAAGCGCAATGTCTTCCTTTGAGGTCCATCCTAAAGGTTCTCAACGTTACCAAAGTAAACTTTTGGAGCCTAGATACGGAGGGTGGGGAGGTCGAAACCCTCGCTAACTTCCCTTTCGACGAAATAGTCGTGGATGCCCTTATAGTCGAGTACCGAGAGACTCTGGTACCCCAAGATGCCGCTTATTCGTACGGAGTGATAAAAACACTGGAAGAAATGAAGAGATTGAACTACAGCGCAGACGATATCGAAAAGAGAGAAGCACTACTTCGAAACATACACAAGAAGCATTTCGTAGAGTTCGTTCAGAGTAAAGGATTCTACTTATTCGATGTCTTTTGCGACAATATCACAGATTATTTCTTTGTTAGAATAGGCTCTGATATTTTCAAAAAGCTTAAAGTTCCCAAAGATGAAATTGGTAGGACGACTGTTTGTGAACACAAGTATTTACCTAGAAATATGCTAAATTCGAGTCTTTTAAAGAACAGCGATCCGAAGATCCTTAGGGATCCGCATCATTATCCTGATTTGGTCTATAAGGATATAGGACAAAATAACGAAAATACCTAACATTTTGACTTCATTATCTTTGAATATAATGTAGGCAAGCAAATTTCTTTTCTTTTCTTGCTTTTCAAGTACTTTATACTTATTTGTTTGTTTCAAAAGCTGTTTTCTTAATACAATTGGTCCTTATAAAAAGGGCACATCTATAACTTTCAACGATGTCAAACTGTAGGTGCTAGTATGACAGGCGCTGATGTAAGAGAAACTGTTTCTATGCAGTTTCTATGCAGTTTCTATGCAGTTTCTATGCAGTTTCTTATCAGTTTCTATGCAGTTTCTGAGCAGTTTCTTATCAGTTTCTATGCAGTTTCTAAGCAGTTTCTATGCAGTTTCTATGCAGTTTCTATGCAGTTTCTATGCAGTTTCTATGCAGTTTCTAAGCAGTTTCTAAGCAGTTTCTATTCAGTTTCTAAGCAGTTTCTATTCAGTTTCTAAGCAGTTTCTAAGCAGTTTCTAAGCAGTTTCTATTCAGTTTCTAAGCAGTTTCTAAGCAGTTTCTATGCAGTTTCTATGCAGTTTCTAAGCAGATTCTAAGCAGTTTCTAAGCAGTTTCTATTCAGTTTCTAAGCAGTTTCTATTCAGTTTCTAAGCAGTTTCTAAGCAGTTTCTAAGCAGTTTCTATTCAGTTTCTAAGCAGTTTCTAAGCAGTTTTTATGCAGTTTCTATGCAGTTTCTAAGCAGTTTCTATTCAGTTTCTAAGCAGTTTCTATTCAGTTTCTAAGCAGTTTCTAAGCAGTTTCTAAGCAGTTTCTATTCAGTTTCTAAGCAGTTTCTAAGCAGTTTCTATGCAGTTTCTAAGCAGTTTCTAAGCAGTTTCTAAGCAGTTTCTATGCAGTTTCTATGCAGTTTCTAAGCAGTTTCTAAGCAGTTTCTATGCAGTTTCTAAGCAGTTTCTAAGCAGTTTCTATGCAGTTTCTAAGCAGTTTCTAAGCAGTTTCTATGCAGTTTCTATGCAGTTTCTAAGCAGTTTCTAAGCAGTTTCTATGCAGTTTCTATGCAGTTTCTAAGCAGTTTCTAAGCAGTTTCTATGCAGTTTCTAAGCAGTTTCTAAGCAGTTTCTATGCAGTTTCTAAGCAGTTTCTAAGCAGTTTCTATGCAGTTTCTATGCAGTTTCTATGCAGTTTCTAAGCAGTTTCTAAGCAGTTTCTATTCAGTTTCTAAGCAGTTTCTAAGCAGTTTCTATGCAGTTTCTAAGCTGTTTCTAAGCAGCTTCTAAGCAGTTTCTATGCAGTTTCTAAGCAGTTTCTAAGCAGTTTCTAAGCAGTTTCTAAGCAGTTTCTATGCAGTTTCTAAGCAGTTTCTAAGCAGTTTCTAAGCAGTTTCTATTCAGTTTCTAAGCAGTTTCTAAGCAGTTTCTAAGCAGTTTCTATGCAGTTTCTATGCAGTTTCTAAGCAGTTTCTATGCAGTTTCTAAGCAGTTTCTATGCAGTTTCTAAGCAGTTTCTAAGCAGTTTCTATGCAGCTTCTATGCAGTTTCTAAGCAGTTTCTATGCAGTTTCTAAGCAGTTTCTAAGCAGTTTCTATGCAGTTTCTCTGCTGTTTCCATATCTGTTTCTCTACTGCTAGCCAGAGGTCATAAGTTGATATTTGCGGTACCAACTCCCGATGTTCTTCAGTTCAATTTCCTCACATGATAATTTATGACAGCAAGACTACCCAGACGCAAAACTATCGTCACCAATCGTTAACTTTCTTTCAGTGGTAATTATCGGTGAAAAAAATAGCATTCATCTTCGCCAATAAATGATCTAATGAAAGTCCAATAGTATAATTATAATAATGAAAGTCCAATAATATAATAATGCTATAAATTAAACTCTGTATGTAGTATGTAAACGTCTTTCGTCGGACATTATACACAAGAAATGTGGATGATAATGTCTTTATTCTGATATTTTACGATAAAATACCTTCAATATTTACCGTAATGGACAGTAACAGACTATCGGTCGATTGTAAATTTTCAAACGGGAGTATTAGGTATACTTAGAAATGGCAAAAAATCTCTTACCGTCTTTGTAACGGTGTGAATGTTGTGAAAAAAGCCATTGCAGCTTAACTGTCATTTGGTAAAATGGTACAACTGAAATATTTAAAATTTGGAAAGTATGTTTTTAATCCAGTGTAAAGATTTCATTGTTACTAATTAAAGTAATTAGAAAAATGTGACCGTTGAAATTAAGTTACTCTTTATGTTCATTATTTTAGCTACAACGTATCCATGCTATTTTATTTTATTAATATTGTTAATGTATATCCTAATTAATAAACTGTATATGAATTAGTTCATAATTATCTAAACCAAACATTCGTACATCCTATATTTTTGTTTGTTTTCCTTAATTTCCATCTTATTTCAATAGTATTCCATAGTAACAGGTGTCCTGTATAGTGAACTATACTGATTGGTAGAGTCCTGAGTAATGAAGCACCCTGTATAATGAATATATTTCCGGTAGTCTCCCATAAAATCGCAATCAGTTTTCTATGCATCTCTTGACTCCAATGTAATGAAGTTAGCTCTATATAGTGACCTAGTTGTAGTTCACATTGGAGCAGTTCTACTGCATGTTTTCTGTACAGTACAGCTGATAATTATCAATATGTACAAACTATTATCGATAGTGAAATATTTTTCAAGTGTCAATATGAAATAATACAATATAAATAAATAGTCAATAATACATGAGTATAACTGCATTATGCTAATTTCACAAATCACACTTTTTCTAATTTCCTATCATTTTCAAATCTTACAAATTTGTCATCGTGTACTCAGACCAATTTCAAAATATCTAACAAACATTACAATTAGTTAAGTTTTCTTTTTGGAAATTAGTAAAGTGTGAAAAATTGTTAAATTGCACCTTTTTAATTTAATCTACTATTTAAATAAATGAAATATATTTATTTTGTATTCCAACCTTCTCAATTATTGATCTATTATGTGCCTGGATTTAGTAAATAAATTACACAAATTCCAATAGATAAATTATACAAATTTCAATAGATAAATTATACAAATTTCAATAGATAAATTACACAATTTCAATAGATAAATTATACAAATTCCAATAGATAATTACACAAATTTCAATAGATAAATAATACAAATTTCAATAGATAAATTATACAAATTTCAATAGGATAAATTACACAAATTTCAATAGATAAATTATACAAATTCCAATAGATAAATTACACAAATTTCAATAAGATAAATAATACAAATTTCAATAGATAAATTATACAAATTCCAATAGATAAATTATACAAATTCCAATAGATAAATTATACAAATTTCAATAGATATATTATACAAATTTCAATAGATAAATTATAAAAATTTTTCAATAGATAAATTATACAAATTTCAATAGATAAATTACACAAATTTCAATAGATAAATTATACAAATTTCAATAGATAAATTATACAAATTTCAATAGATGAATTATACAAATTTCAATAGATAAATTATACAAATTTCAATAGATAAATTATACAAATTTCAATAGATATATTATACAAATTTCAATAGATAAATTATACAAAGTTCAATAGATATATTATACAAATTTCAATAGATAAATTATACAAATTTCAATAGATAAATTATACAAATTTCAATAGATAAATTATACAAATTTCAATAGATAAATTATACTAATTTCAATAGATAAATTACCCAATTCCAATAGATAAATTACACAAATTCCAATAGATAAATTACACAAATTCCAATAGATAAATTACACAAATTCCAATAGATAAATTATACAAATTTCAATAGATAAATAATACAAATTTCAATAGATAAATAATACAAATTTCAATAGATAAATTATACAAATTCCAATAGATATATATACAAATTTCAATAGATAAATTATACAAATTTCAATAGATATATTATACAAATTCCAATAGATAAATTACACAAATTCCAATAGATAAATTATACAAATTTCAATAGATAAATTACCCAAATTCCAATAGATAAATTACAC
>CANNZV010000051.1:684669-735420 GCA_947561585.1 Caprella mutica
CACTGACTCTAGTGAACACCTATGTACGAACCTGCTTTGGAATGAAAAAAAGACTCTGAAGCTGAATAGTTATCTAGGAGCTATCGAAAGTGGAAATGTGTTATTAGTAGGGTTGTGACAATATGCGTTTGGAATCATAGATCTTAAGAATATCATAGACGGAACGAAATGGTATCGAATACTATATACCGATGGTTTAGAACGATTAAATAGTCTTTAGTTCACTTCGTCTATAACATTTTCAGGATCTATGATTTTAAACGCATATTGTCACAACCCTAGTTATTAGAGTTTGTGAACTATAGTACGGTAGCGTCAAAAATACAGATTTTCTGAAAGGGAGTACCTCAGGGAGCAGTCTTCTCGTCCTCTCTTTTCAACTTATATATGAGTTTTTACTTTTTTATCAACTATGGTTTAATGTTGAGACTAGATTCTTGTTTGAAATACCGTTAGGATTAACATAATGTTATTCAAGTGTGGTAAAACATTATTTCTAACATTGAGTACACTCACAATTTTAAAAATAAACATCATTATATGAACTGCATAAGCTTTTTTGTAAAATTTTGACTTCAACTTGAAAATGAACTTAGAAATCTGATCTAAATGATGTTTTAACTTTAGAAACTAATCACTACCTTGATATAAAAATCTATAGAATAATATATGATTATTATTAATGAAAACTGCCTTCTCATTTTAAATGCATGATTATACTGAAACATATTTTTATTACACTGTTACATATCACATAATATTCAAATGAACTTTCTCGTTTCAATACATAATCAATACGTTCTTATGTAGTATATTATATACACCTTTCTAAATTTCTCCCATTGAGCATACCATTCGTCAGTGTGGCAGACTTTCATTTCTTATTAATGGGGAAATGAATCGCAATTTTCCCTACCTACTTAACATTGATAAATTAGAATGATGTAGAATACATATAATGACCATTTTCAAACCCGTTAGTACCAGGTCAACTTGAAACTTTGTTTGGGTTCTCTAATAACACATGCAAAGTAAATATGGTTAAATTTTAATCCTTTTTAGAACCTACGCTAAGTAACTTGAGTGTTAATTTAACCTAATTAACAGGTTAATCATTTCCCCACTGGATCTCTATAGGAATAGCACAGTGAACATAAACACATCGGCAATAAGAGGTTAAATATGTTAACTAATTTATTTGAACGTTTTAGTTAATTTATTTGACAATTTTTCGATTAAAACTATGAAAAAAACTGGTGAACAAAAACTCATTATGAATTTACTTACTGATTTTTTATTTAATATATAACTTCTATTACAAATATTGCAGTTGGTATCCATGATACCTGCAGGTATCATGGATACCAACTGAAATAAATAACAATCATATAGTTTTTTCTTATATTCTCGTGGAAAAAGTAGGAGGAGCTTAGCAAAAAGTCTGGTGGAAAGACTTAAAAAACCCTACGTGTGTACGGTCCTTAACTGACCAGATGTTATTTTATTTAAGAAAAGGCATAATAACTGTATATGCATTTTTGATATAATTATAGAGTTTTCGTGACATGTATGAAAAAGAACATGCTAATATATTACAGAATGTGGAAGAGTTTTCAGAGAGTAATCTTATAAGAGGATTTAACAGTTCCATTAAACTAACTTTCACATCAAAAAAATGAGGACAACAAGTAGAAAATAAAGAGAGAAATCTGGCAGTGATTTATTTCTGAAACTGTAAAGATGGAGCAGAAAGTTATACCTACAATAAATAACATATTGTAAAGATGAAGGAATTGATATTTCAAAATGACTGAGAAACTCTGAGTATATACAGGCATTAACCCGGTCTTATTACGTCTCAGACTCATGACAATGGAATAAATGTGGAGCATGTCTCACTTTTATATCACCCGATATGAAAATATCTCCGGAGTAACTTTGAAATGAAACGAGACTTTTCCAATACTTATTCAGTTGTCATAAGACTGAGACGTAATAAGAGCGAGGTATGTCCCAAATGTATTCGATTGTTATAAGTCTGAGACTTAATAAGTAGTTGACCAGTAAGTCAACCAGTAAGCTATTGAGGTAGGCAACTGTAAATAATGACTATAGTTAAATCAATGTTCAATGACAAGAAGTGAACCGCTTTTCTATTTTTCAGTAAAGTTCAACACAAAGTACCTATCTGGTTACATGCTTGAAACTAGAGAATTATGACTTGAAGTCATTACTGATTTCTAATCATTCTAGTACATACTGTTTAAAATACAGTACAACATAAAGAGAAATCGTTTGTAATACAGAAGTGTTCAATGGATTCTTATACAACATTCAAAATAGGAATTTATTAATTTCAACCATTGAATTGGTGCTGATTGGGGTTGTGACGATATGCGTATAAAATCATAGATCATGAAAATATTGTAGACGGATTGAATTTAAAACTATTTAATTTTTCTAAACAAGTGATTTGTAGTATTCGATACCATTTCATTTCGTCTATGATATTCTTAAGATCTATATTTTTGAATGCATATTGTCACAACCCTGGTAGCTTTCTAATTCTTGCAGTAGGTAGGTAGGTACATCCTTTTCAAACAGTTCAGAGGTAGGAGAAATCGTGTTTAAAATGATAGACACGTTTCCTGTCCATTCTTTACTTATCTTCAGTTTCTTTTTAAATATTCATACACGGAACTTGAATTGAGTAATTGTCTTTCAAATTATTAATGAACAATTGTTTTATATGTTAATTAGATTTGACATAAACTTCCTAATGGTTGAGAAGTTCTGAATGCTCTGACATGTATTACCTCCTTTTTTTGACCAAATCCTTTCAAGAACCTAAACTGGTTTTAGCCACAACCTACATACACTGCAAATGATAGGCCCCTGCCTATCTGTGTCAGTTAATTACATGGATTTGAAGAAGCGCAATACATTAGTAATTTATTAATTCTAATTAGCCACTTTCACGGGATGGTAGGTCTGATTGAGCCACTAGGTTACGAAGGGTTAAACAGTTAAGTAGGTTAAGACTTCCCTGGAGGTGTATGGCTTGCCTGGGGCCAACTCTTTTTACAGTTATCGGTACCTACCTATAGCTTGGGATAGTGGCATGGCAATTTAAAAATTTCGATAGCGTTGTATTATATATGTTACAATTTGATGATTTCGGATTTTGAGTTCATTATTTTTCTATCGTATTTGAAACATTGCTCATTTTATATTTTGATAAAAAATTTAAGAGATTCAGGTTTTTTAAGAATGAATATAGTTCCTGATTCTTGTATTACCTACACTTTTAAACTGATTTAAATTCCATCGAAATAAACTGGTTTTATATTTGATAAAAAACGAATTTCATCTGCACCGTGATAAAATTTAATAAAATCAAATTAGGTTCGCTACCACAGATCACAAGAAAATAAAAAAGAGAAATAGTTTATAATAATAAAAAAGCTTATGTCTAATTATTTCTTTCTCTTTCAGGTCTTTTCGTAGCGGTCGTTTGCACCCTCTTCTCAGTCGGTCTCTGCTTCAACTCCAACAGAACACCCGAAGAACCAAGTTCAGGATGGTTCTCCATCTTTAGCTGCGTCACAAAACAGGTTCCCAAACTCCCAAAACAGTTCAACAAGCCTCTCTACCAGTACCTATTCGAATCATTCGCCAAAAACACCCATCTTTTACCTCTTGGAGTACCTATGAACAGCGACAACGAGGATTATGAATCCACTGCTGAGCTAGAATACTGTCTCTGGGGCACTCCTGGTCTTGGTAAATCCAATGAGATTGACGCAGAGGGCAAGGAAGACGTCTCTGCCTACCACCAAATCTTCGCCAGACGTGAATCTGGCTACGATTACATTACAGGACTCAGTTTGTTGGGAGGTAAGATGGTCGCCTCTTTAGTCGGTTATGTCGTCCACGCTCTGCTAGTTGCCAACCCACTAGCTTGAACACGACCTACCTGAACACTGCTCCAAAAACTAAATGATAAATATCATCAGTGAGAAAATTCAATCCTGAATTTAAGAGAAAATAACAGCATTATAAAATACTCTTCTTTAGAATTGTGTTATACTTCTCACCATATTGTCTTTTTTCAATCATTGTTTTCATGTTTTATTTATTATTTATTCATCGTATTTATTTTTGTTACTCAGGATGGAAACATCCAACTGTTAGGGTCATTTGACTGGCATTATTAAATGAATAATAATCTAATTTCGGTATTTATTATCCTTACTACTATAGCTCTACAAAATTACTATGAAAGAAGCAACATATAATTATTTTTAATGATTAATTAATTAATTATTGGGCATCTCTACTACATAATCTTGTCGATATCAATATATCATAATATAATAAAAATGAACTTTTCAGAAGGTGCAGTAAAATGGAAAAAAAATTCATCAATCTTCTTTTTCCAAGTTTTTGAATTTCTTACGAATGTTTAAAAATAATCAAAACCCTCAATTTCACTCAATATTATCTTACTCAAATCCATATATAGTATAGGAAATATATAACATGAATTATAGGAGATAGGATTATTTCCTGGCAAATTATGGTATTATTTTAAGTAATATGTTGAACAATGTTCCATGCTGTTCATAGACTTTTTAAGAAATAAAACGCAATCAATGCAATAAATCAAAATAAAATAGGTTGCAGCGAAACCAGGGTATACGGTTTATAGCCAGGGAACCTGACTGACTGATATAAGCCAATCTACTTCACTTGGTTCTATTATAGGGACCAGAGATCTCATTTTGCGACATCTTAAACCATCACAGAGGTTAAACATCCTTTCTTCTTTCTGTAAGTGGGCTTACATAATTCTCATCTAGAAACATGGGAAACACTTTACCCTACCATCCAATATCTATTTTCTAAACTCTATCCAAACCACAAAGAGACCTGCTCAACAAAATTGCTCCTTTTTTGTATTTCGACTTTTTAAAGACATCATTAATTTTAGACATTATAACATATATCCTAATAAAATAATATGGATGACCATAGCAGACTGACAGGGATTTAATTTCAATAATTTGGTAGGTAGAGTCCAAAATCCAGACTTTCTGAAATGGAGTACCTCAGGGAGCAGTCCTTTCAGCTTTTCTTTTCAACCTCTTCGACGTTCTAACCGTCACCATCGTATGCTAACCTTTCTTAATCACATTTATTATAGCTATACCGCACAATTGCAGTAGGATTTTCTCGTTCGGGCTCAGACCTGACTAACTTGAAACCTCATAGTTAGTCGCAACCGTTTCGTATTTGATAATAATTTCATTCTGATTTTTGATTTTTCGATTACACCTAAAATGACACAAATATGAATTGTCATTTTTAAATATTATACTCCAAGTTGGAACATATTTAATAAGGAAAATAATTATTATGACGTTTATATGTTATATATTTTGTTGATGCTATATCTCAAATTTGATATAATTTATGGTTACACAAATTGTCTGAAATTCAAAAAACTTAGTGAAAAATGACCCTAGTATTCTAAATTTCTAAACACAGAATTCTACATTTGTGTACTATGTAGGAATATATCAGGCAAATTAAACATATTTTTGTTTTCAACCAAAGGAAACTATACACTGAATTCTCCCCGTGGATGATTTCACGGCAATGAAACCAGTGGGACAAGATCCATCTACTGCTTCTACAGGTCTGATATGGACCACATCTGCTACAACGAAAACAGTGAAGAGGAGCATCAGAAGAGCCATGCTGACCATGAGGAGACTTTGAAAATGAGCCATTTCACCTGCAATTAAAATTTCTTTTTTTTTTAAGCAGAATGATTGAAAAGTTTCCAAAGTTAATAATGTTATATTTATAAGAGGACATAAATCAAAGATTGTCTTTGTGACGAAACTGACTGCAGTTACTCACCTTTAATTGTATTTCTGTGTCACTGTTACTAGTGAAGTAATTCTATAACTAGTAACTGTTACTAGTGAAGTAATTCTATAACTGTTACCAACTGTAGTAACATCTTTTTATAAGCCTTCATAATTACGCAGCTGCTCAGAAAATTGATGTTTACTCACCAATTATTCAAGATATCTATGTTTATGAAGAACAAATTTCAACTGAAACTCTCTTAGCAATGTTAAAATATTTATTTTACTGTTGATTTTTTTCATCCGTTTTAAGTAGACCTCACTGTTATAACAGGACAACTTGAAGGGGAGTTGTCCCAGAGCTTACTTACATCAAATGTACTGGAAAATTACAGGCATCCACCGCTTTAGTTACCAAATCACGACTCAGTTTAGTTACCAAACGGTAACTAAAGCGAATAAAAGTAACAATAAATTTATAATTGTCACTCCTTGATTATATATCTCATTTTCTATGAGTAATAAAAAGAAAATTTGTTTTTGAGTTATTAGAGTACTACGTATATTAGCATATTAATAATAATATACAGTCCTTCATTGTTTGTGACTGTGATGAAAAAGTTTAAAGTCGTGCATTTATTAAATGTTTTAAAATCCATCTATAGCTTAACTCTCACTCAGTATAGGTGAGTAATTAATAGATACTTAGACTTCTATAATTATTGTGCTACATTTAACAAACATCAATTTTATGCTCTATGAACTATTTTTGGTAGTAGGGTACTAAGTTCCAAGTTATTGGTTGGTTCTACAATTTCGGACACGTCAGAAAAGAAAATATAATAATATTATTATTTAACATCTATTCTAATTGGTATCATGGATACCAATTGAAAAAAAATATGAATGATGATTATTATATAAAGATTTTCACGTGTTCGAAAATATGGAATCCTAAAATAGGACATGTTGAATTTCTGAACCAACTGCTTCTAATAACCTCATCTGGATTACAATTTCGATGTTTTTTTTTAGTTACCGTGAAATAATCACAGAAAATTGTCCCCGTTTTCTATGTCTACGAACGGTTCTTATTTCGAAATATGACTCGAAATAAGTACAACTTTTGTTAAAGTGAGGTGTACCTAAAGCGAGGCTTGCCTGTATTGTTAAACAATTTTATTTCAATTGAAGGAACCACTTCAATTACATAGTATTAGTATTAGCACACGTTCTTTGATTTTTGTTAATAGAAAACGAAAAGATTGGAATAACAATGATAAACTTAAAGCGGAGACTACCCCAAATTATGTTCAATTTCCAAGTTAATGTGAGGTGCTATTTTTGACTCAAAGCGAGGCTGCCTGTCGTCATGAACCATTTCCTATTTCATAACAATTTCTATTTCTTCCTATTTTAGAATAACGAAAGATATGCTATTCCAAGAAGAGAAATATTTTATTAAATAAGGAAAATAAGAGTCATGAAGTTTACATATCAAATATTTTATTGATGCTATATCTCAAATTTTATTTCCTTTTGACTCACACAAAATATCTGAATTTTCGTAAAACTCATGGATTCTTGCATTTTCAATTTTCACACACAAAAATCTGCATTGGTATAATATGCTGTAATATCTCAGGCAAGGATACTCAATTCTCAACCAGGGGTAGGCATACATCCCCCCGGGACTGGAAAGGTACCAGAGGGGCAAGAGCCACCCACTGCATTCACCAGGACTCTCTCCACATCTGCTTCAACGAAAACAGTGAAGAGGAGTAGCAGGAGAGCCATGCTGACCATGAAGAGACTTTGTAAATGAGCCATTTCACCTGCAATTAAGATATGGGAATATAGTTAGAATTCAAATTCAGCTCGAATATTACGATATTAAAGATTTAAATAGTACAATTTATAAAAAAATCTTTTGCTGTCTATGATAATAGCAGAATAATTGAAAAGTTTCAAGACTTTAGAATGTAATGTCTATTAGAGGAGAAAAATTGAAACATAACTAACTGCAGTGATTAACCTTTGTAACTCACAGTTGTTAGGGATTTTTCTCACTAACTTGTTCCATTTTGATTCCTTGACTTCATATAAATCCAATAACCTCCTTCAAAGGAACATATGACATTAATATAGCAGACTCCAACTTAATAACTCTCCCAAAAAAAGCCAAGGGGTAGACACTTCAACACCTCCACACTAAGCCCCCCACATCCATTACACTACATACAAACTGAGAAAAGGACACCACGCAACATTTATGTTACACCAGCCACACACTACTGAAACATCTTCACCACATTACGTACCCGACACTCCACCCGATCACCTCACTACAAAAACAAAGCACACTCACAGACAGAGCTATCTCCTCCTTGCTATATAACTCCCTCTTGGGAGTTCGTGACAGGGTTACTCTGTCACGACTCCGATGTAGATATAACCTTTCTGTCTCTTCTTACAAACACAGAATTGGGAGGGCGGACTAGCACTGCTCTGCGGATCCGGGGACAATCTCCACATTCTCACACAATGTCCAACATTGCAACAACATCGGACCACACACAACACACATTCATTGGAGCACCTTTGGACCCATCCTCGAGAAGTCAATTCCTTCCTGAGGGATATCTGGTTCACCTTGGCCCACATGTGTCTCGGGTGGATACTCCTGGGGCGCGCTCACTTGGTCACCCTTGAAACAACACCAAAAACATCAAAAGCAACATAACCTACCCTCACTGAAATTGCTATT
The DNA here is from genome assembly GCA_947561585.1 of Caprella mutica. Taxonomy (NCBI): domain Eukaryota; kingdom Metazoa; phylum Arthropoda; class Malacostraca; order Amphipoda; family Caprellidae; genus Caprella; species Caprella mutica. Next base: position 693,316 of record CANNZV010000051.1, read on the forward strand.
CTAGATATCTGAAACTAATTCTAATAATTCCTAAAACTTATGGAAAAAGGATTTTGTTGATGCTAATTCTTTTGATGCCAAATCATGAAGTCCCATGGCCTGATTTCAGACAACCCTGAACTGCTAATCTAAATCAACTGAGTACACCAGAGCCTGTTGAAACTGGAATTGTCACGATCGGTTCCATGGAAAGGTGAGTACTACTCTTTTTGTGTTATTTAAAATTGACATTCTCAAAGAAATCATTGTTCTTGTAAATCTCCTTATGTACGATAATAGTTCTGAACTATATCTGTTACAGTATTCACAGTGACTGACTACAGTTACTCACCTTGTACCTCTGTATCACTGTGTGGTATAACTGTTACTAGATGGAGTGAACCTATAACTGTTACAAGCTGAAGTAAAATCCTTTTATAAGCCTTCACAATTAGACAGCTGCTCAGAAAATCGATGTTTATTCATCAATCATTCAAGTTATCTATGTTTGCCATGAACAAATTTCAACGGAAAACATGCTAGGCTATTTTAAAATATATATTTTTCATGTGATTATTTATCACTTCCAACTGCTACTGACAAAATACCTAAGGTCTCTGAGGAACTGATTTAAACTGTTAATTTCATTCGATATCCTTTTAGAATGATAAACTATTGCTAATTTTTTTACCGGAACCAAATTTGCTGAAAGATAAGTCGCCGAAATCTTCTTCGTCGAACCCGATTCTCCGAGTACGAGTTTGTCGAAGTCCAAATTTTCCGAAAACAGATTTGCCGAAAGATTTTATTAGAACAAAAAGTAACTTAACAAAAATGGTCCTTCAATGACTCTAAATGATCCTGTCTCTTCATTAATCATTGTAACTGTTAATCTTTGTACCACTAAATGATCCTGTCTCTTCATTAATCATTGTAACTGTTAATCTTTGTACCACTAAAGGATCCTGTCTCTTCATTAATCATTGTAACTGTTAATCTTTGTACTACTAAATGATCCTGTCTCTTCATTAATCATTGTAATCAATATTTTAATCTTAACGAAAATCGCACAGCGCACTCTCGAGATTGTTCAATTTGGTAAATTGCGCAGAACGTAAAGACCCATTTTATATTTAAGTAACTAAGTACGAAATGATTTAAATACTTAAATCCAATCGGGAGTGTTCAAGTACCACTCGATTGCATAAGAAATATAAATATGATTTTAATGCAGAATAAATAGGTTTTAATATAATTTCAGGTAAAAAAATTACCTGAATTAATTGCACATCGAAACTGTGAGTTTTTTTTAACATATTTTACTTTTATTTTCTATATGCATATATTGACTAAGCAATTATTAAAAAGATTTAATTCGTTTGTGGAACACTTGCTAGGTTTGAAAATATTTGTATATGATGAGTCAGACGTAATTTCTAGTGTCCATCTTAGTGTGATTTTAAAATAAAAATTATATTTTGTGCAGTGGAAATCCTCTATAGTGAACGTACAGTCCTGAGTAAGGAAGTAGCCTCTATAGTGAACAAATTTTCTTCAGTCTGCCATGACTAGTCATTAGTTTTAAGAGAATGTGCTCACTATAGAGGCTACTTCATTACTCAGGACTCTATGCACTATAGAGTATTTCACTATACAGGAGTTTAAATTAACAAATTAAACTCATTTTTAAATAAAATTTAAATAATTGGTACCTTTTTTTCATTTTATTTCCCAAAACTTTGTTTTTAACGAAGTACAGCGAATTATTTTAAAAAGTACAAAATAAATGAAAATCTTATTAAATCTTACCTACCGAAACTGAAGAAAATGATAATAACTATATTGGAAATAAGCACTTAATCTATTTAAAGTAAATATAATAACTTATATACTAAAAAATAACAATATCAACTAATAAAAATAACAATATTAAATAAAATAAATAACAATATTAAATAATAAAAATAACAATATTAAATAAAATAAATAACAATATTAAATAATAAAAATAACAATATTAAATAATAAAAATAACAATATCAACTAATAAAAATAACAATATTAAATCAAAAAAATAACAATATCAACTAATAAAAATAACAATATTAAATCAAAAAAATAACAATATTAAATAATAAAAATAACAATATTAAATAATAAAAATAACAATATTAACAAATATAGTAAAAGGAAAAATAATGATAAACAAAGAATTAAAATTAACAAATAATAAAATAGTTCAAATAATAAAATACTAGTACATGCAGTACCGTTTGTTATAATTTTAAATATATATTTAATTAATCAAAAATTATATATTTTTTATTCTTTAGTGCAACAAAATATAATAACATCTTAAAACATTAATAACATTAATAATATAATAAATAACATTAATCTATAATCAATAAATAAACTTAAAATATATAATGCATATAAAAGTTATAAATATAACAAAGAAATACAATTAATAACTTGCTTTGATTTTTCAGTTGCACAACATAAATAAATAATTCAAAATAATAATTAACTTTGCTAGGGCATGTTCTCAGTTATCGGTCAGTTACACATTTTCGGTCATATAAGAAAAAGAATTATAATTTAACTTCTATTTTAAATCGTATCCATGATACCTGCAGGTATCACGGATACTGTATACCAATTAAAATAATAATATTATAATGAATAAATTTTTTTTCTCATATGATCGAAGGTGTGGAACTGTCCGGTAACTCAGATCCTAGCCTATTTCCTCCATTCCAATCGATTGCATTTTTTTATATTCGTATTTAGTTTATTTAGTTACTAATGTGCCGATTGAATTGAAAAATCAACTCCTCTATAGTGAATCTAGAGTCCTGAGTAAGAGAACTACCCGTATAATGAACAAATTTTCTTTAGTCTACCATGAAATGGTTATCCGTTTACTCATGACTTTACATTCACTGTAGAGGAGTTCACTAAAGAGGAGTTCACTATAGAGGAGTTCACTATAGAGCAGTTCACTATAGAGGAGTTCACTATAGAGGAGTTCACTATAGAGGAGTTCACTATAGAGGAGTTCACTATAGAGGAGTTCACTATAGAGGAGCTCACTATAGAGGAGTTCACTACGTTCACTATAGAGGAGTTCACTATAGAGGAGCTCACTATAGAGGAGTTCACTACGTTCACTGTAGAGGAGTTCACTAAAGAGGAGTTCACTATAGAGGAGTTCACTATAGAGGAGTTCACTATAGAGGAGTTCACTACGTTCACTGTAGAGGAGTTCACTATAGAGGAGTTCACTATAGAGCAGTTCACTATAGAGGAGTTCACTATAGAGGAGTTCACTATAGAGGAGTTCACTATAGAGGAGTTCACTACGTTCACTGTAGAGGAGTTCACTATAGAGGAGTTCACTATAGAGGAGTTCACTATAGAGGAGTTCACTATAGAGGAGTTCACTATAGAGGAGTTCACTACGTTCACTGTAGAGGAGTTCACTATAGAGGAGTTCACTATAGAGGAGTTCACTATAGAGGAGTTCACTACGTTCACTGTAGAGGAGTTCACTATAGAGGAGTTCACTATAGAGCAGTTCACTATAGAGGAGATCACTATAGAGGAGTTCTACTGTACCACATTACAATTTGAATTCTTATTTATTTTCTAATAAAATTTTATCCCTTTGTCGTTTTTATTTGATTTTCGTACTCAGTTAGAGCGACTAAATATTTTCAAAATAAAGATATAAAGGAAAAAGGTAATTAAAAGGTAGAAATTACTTCATAGAAAACAGACTCAAAAGCTACCAGTAATTAGTTCTTCTTTAAGCTTTCACTAACTATATAACAAATAAATTATGTACCACTTTTATCACATTAAACTTCGCACTTTTATAAAGTCACGATTCAACACAATATAATTGTTAGTATACACATACATCAAAGCATAGCAAATAAATAGAGAAGTGTACCAAGTACAATATTAAAACATCCGAAAGTGACGTCACACAAAATATTTTCCATTTGTTTTTAAATAAAAAATGTGCTATTACTCAGTTAAATGTGAATTTTCATGGAAATTAACTTATATTAAATTGTTTTCATCACGTTTTACACTCTATTCACTTATAATATTCACCTAATAATACTTATAATAATTGACAGTACTCTGTGCGACGTCATTTGTTTACATCGTTTCTGAAGACTGGATCAAGTTCACCGTCAATGAATTCGAAACTTAGCACACTACCCTATTTATTTACTATGACTCTAATAGTTATTTCATGGTCCTCGGCTTTTAATATCGCCATTAAAATGAGAGTGTAGGAACGACTTCAAAATCTTCAAAAGCAAAGTAGTCCAATTTCGCTTCTCCTGCTCTTCCTTGTCGAAACGAAACTCGCTGAGTAAAGGATTCGTCCATTCGAGGTCTTCAATCTTGTCTTTGAAACTGTCTATGGAATCCATTACGAATTGGTAACTAGAATCTATGACCGATGGCCGAGTGTTTTTTTGGTTATGTCTTCCTATCAGAGGGGTGGTTAGGACATACGCGAAGAAAGTCGATAGGGAAGCTACAGTCACCATCCCAGCTAATGTTGTCACGTCATCACCGTTCGGCCATACATCGACTCCATTGTAATCACTCTTGTCTATTTGTACATCATATTCCACTTCATCGAAATCGAAAACCTCTATTTTCTTCTTATTAGGTTTCCTAAACTTTACTGGCTTCGGCGACTTGAAAAAATAATCGTATACTAAGCGGGCTATTGATCTATTTCTTTTATTTCCAGGTCTGGGTTTATTTTTATTGCCTAGAGGGAATTTCTTCTTGTTTCGAATTCTTTTTTTTCTTTCAGGTGGAAATTCATACACATTCTCCTGAGTTTTTGTTTTATATTGATTGGCATTTTGAGAGGTATGAAGTTTATCTGATGCGTACGAACTCGTTCCAGAACCAACGTTACTTGGATCCTGAATCAAAGATTTTTGTTTCAAAGACTCGATAGGTTTTTTCATAGATGGAGGTGGTTTCAAACCATCAATTTCAATATGCGTTTCCATTAATGGAGGTGGTTTCAAGTTATCAATCTTAGTAGGCTTTTCCATAGATGGACTAGGTTTCAAATCATCTCTCTTGTAGGTTTCAGTTGTTAAAGAATTGGTAACGATATAAGAAGACTCAGTAGTTTTATTTTTCACAACATCAGGAGTAACCTGTGTTGCAATCAATTTAAACACTTTGGTTTTACTCTTCTGGATAGGTGGCTTGAAATGGGTACTTGTTTTCATATCACCTAGATGTCCATTATTCGAATGTGTTTGTATTTCGTTTGCCTGAACTGTATCCTCTTTTTTCGGTGCTTGAAAAGATTTTTCCATTGGAAGAATAGGCACCAGTTCATTTCCCAGATAATCCGTTCGAAGAAAGTTTTTCAAATTAGTTTGAGTCAGAGGCTGGGCCTGGGCGAAATCGTTCATTTGAAAAGTGAACGGCTGAACTGCTTGGTGTGTCGGAGGTAATTCTCTGTTCGAATTCGGACCAATGATTGATTTCATGTACCCGAAAACATCATTTGGATTTTGCAAATTCGATCCTTGGTTGAAATTTTCGTAGTTGTTGACATAGTAATTTCGATCAATTACTTCATTCGCTTCTGGTTGAATCTTAAATAAATTCATCAGATTTGAAGTATGAGGGATTGAATTTTCTTGAATTATATTCAAATGTTGTTGGTAATCTACTGAAGGTTCACTTAGACTATCGTCTTCGATTAGGGTCAAAGATAGGTAGCCATTGTCAGGCTGAGTTGGGTTACTGAACACATCGTGCCATAATTTGACAAAACTTTCATCATCTGACCCCTTTTGATTTAAAAGTCTAGGTTGATTATTTCCAAAACGTCGAACAAATTCAGTTTGACGGGAATTTACAAAATACTCATTTCTATGATCAGTGTTCATGTAATTTCGACTAAATTGCTGAACTGGTACTTGTGTTCTCGTTATCATATTGCTAGGTTTACCATTTCTGATCAGTCTCGTGTTCTTCGGTTTAATGTCCTGTGAATATCCTTTTACATAATTAGGCGGCATGTATGCCGGAGACCAATCAAAAGGATCAACTAAGGCTGACGTCTGTAAGTTACTGGAGCGACGTTGACGAATGTTTTCGCCCTTCACGCTTATCATCGTCAGTAAATCATCGTGTACAATAGGCCAGTCGGACACGCTCTTACTGGAATGTAGAGTAAGTGGACCATTGCTTCCTTGCTTGTGCTGATAGGTCTGCTGTGACTCTTGAATTAGTACCAGAGAAAGGAAAGCCAGCAACAGCATCTGAAAATGGAATAAATATTTAATATACTGGAATTAGGGTAAGTGAACACAGAGAAAAAAAATGTGAGTCAATTTGACTCATCCTAGTATTTTTCTCACAAACCATAGCCATATCGACTCATATTGACTCCTAATTCATAGTCAGATTGACTCAAGCGATGAGTCAGGTTGACTCGCAATTTTTTCCCACTAAACCTATTAAAAAAAAAACGGATATGAGTTTCATCCAAAACATCAATTAATTCATAGAGATTCGATATAAGACAGAACTGTAAATTTAGATAGAGGATCATGGTGGGGCCATAGAAGATTATTAGGAGAAATAATCTTCTACGGCACCATCTCGTCGTACTGTGTCGGTCGCGTCTACGTAGTGTCACGCTTTTGCGTATCTGTACCGCCTATAACACTTAATGCTAATCATAGGGACAAGCAACCATGAAGGAGAAACTTACTAGGGAGATAACTAAAATTCAGGGTAATTATTATAGGGAGATAACTAACATACAGGGTAACTATTATAAGCATACTTAGGTTGATCATTGGTGAGAGTTGTATCTACCGGAGTTAAAAATTGTCCGGTTTGAATAATCGAAACCTATTTAGAAATTTTTATAATGTATGGATAGATATAACATTAACGAATTTGTTAATATTTATACGAATAATAAGGTTTATGAACTGACTTATATCGTTAATTACAAGCTTTAAATAGATATACTGTACACCACAAAAACAGTTATGGTGGGGCCATAGAAGATTAAGAGGGAAACTATGGTGGGGCCATAGAAGATTAAGAGGGAAACTATGATGGGGCCACAGAAGATTGAGAGGGAAAGTTATGGTGGGGCCATAGAAGATTAGGAGGGAAACTATGGTGGGGCCATAGAAGATTAAGAGGGAAACTATGATGGGGCCACAGAAGATTGAGAGGGAAAGTTATGGTGGGGCCATAGAAGATTAAGAGGGAAACTATGGTGGGGCCATAGAAGATTGAGAGGGAAAGTTATGGTGGGGCCATAGAAGATTAATAATTGTTGCCCACTATTATTGAATGTGTATAGTTACAATAAAAACAACATTAGTTGATTTAATCAATCAATTCTTGCAACTACTTACCTTGCTATACTGTTAGTCCTGACTATGATTCAGCTTCTATCCGCGACACAAATTCGTATTACCATTTGGAAATAAACTGAAAGAACGAAGTTACCAATTTGAATTCATTTTAAATAATTACAAAATTGTATATAGTAAATGGAACATACTTTAGAAGTGTTTCGTATGTATTGAATAATAGGCATTAACTGAAATGTATGAATACAACCGCTTTTAAAATATGGTACTGGATTAAGCAAGAGTTCCTTATCATTATAATACGCATGCATATTATTATATATAAAAATAACACTATCATATCCCAACCAAGGAGGATTTATTCCTGATATATTCCTTTAATCCTTATGCCTGGGAACTATGTCAAAATTAATTTACATATAACATTAAAGTAATCGACTTAACTGCACTTGATTTAATTACAATTTTAGAGAAACTGTCACTCACATATGAAATGTTGTTGAAAGTAATTCTAAATATTCAACTATGTACTATCAAACAGCTATGTAGTATCAAACAGCTATGTAGTATCAAACAGCTATGTAGTATCAAACAGCTATGTACTATCAAACAGCTATGTAGTATCAAACAGCTATGTACTATCAAACAGCTATGTACTATCAAACAGCTATGTAGTATCAAACAGCTATGTACTATCAAACAGCTATGTACTATCAAACAGCTATGTACTATTAAACAGCTATGTACTATCAAACAGCTATGTACTATCAAACAGCTATGTACTATCAAACAGCTATGTACTATCAAACAGCTATGTACTATCAAACAGCTATGTACTATCAAACAGATATGTACTATCAAACAGCTATGTACTATCAAACAGCTATGTACTATCAAACAGCTATGTACTATCAAACAGCTATGTACTATCAAACAGCTATGTACTATCAAACAGCTATGTACTATCAAACAGCTATGTACTATCAAACAGCTATGTACTATCAAACAACTATGTACTATCAAACAGCTATGTACTATCAAACAGCTATGTACTATCAAACAGCTATGTACTATCAAACAGCTATGTACTATCAAACAGCTATGTACTATCAAACAACTATGTACTACCATAGATAAGAATTTCCGCATTATGTTAATTTCACAAATAACTGTTTTCTGATTTTCTATTATTTTCAATTCTTACAAATTTGTCATCGTGTACCCAGACCAATTTTAAAATATCTACAAACATTACAACTAGTAAAGTTCACTAAAATCATCACTAGGGTTGGGTCTATATGCTTTATAAATCATAGATCTTAAGAATATCACAGACGAAATGAAATGGTATCGAATACTATATACCGCTGGTGTAGAACCATTCAATACTCTTTAATTCTCTCTGTTTGCAATATGTTCAGGATCAATGATTTTGAAAGCATATTGTCACAACCCTATTCATCAGAGACTGTACACCAATGCAGACTCCAAAGCAGTAGCGCCTGAACTGTTCACAGCGAGACCTCAATGCTGAATGAGTAAAGTAGTGATCCCATTGCTGCACTCATTGTCCTTTGTCGGACACACAGACTCGTGTTGCGGACAATGAACACAGTTTATTTACTGTCTGCCTTTAGGAGAAGAAATCAAAATGAGCAGATAAGGAGTAATTACAGGCTCTGATGAGTTAAGCAGTAACTTGGAAAGTAGTGATTACAAGGTAAACTTAGCACTGATAAAGAAGATGAACAGTCAAAGAAAACTGTGTCCGTAATGATTATTCGACAGTTTACTAATTTCCAAAAAGAAACTTTACTAATGTTAAGGTTTGTAGATATTTTAAAATTGGTCTGGGTACACGATGACAAATTTGTAAGATTTTAAAACATTATGAAATTTGAAAACTATGATTTATGAAATTAGCAACATGTGGAAATTCTTATCTATGGTAGTACATTTTGATAGTGTCAAAGTAATTAAAAAGTATGAGACTGTATATTTAGTCATAATTAGTCATAAAAACTGTTATTCATATGAAATTTCGTTTCTATTATTAGCCTACATAAACTCTGATTTATTCCAAAACTAATCATCCACAAATAACAGAGATGGTGTACAGGTCCCATGTAAATACCTATATATATGGTAAAATATTTTTCTATCTTTAATCGATAGTTAAACTTTTTTATGTGTCCGTATGATGATATGAAATTTAGTTAAATCATCATTTCAATATAAGTATTTTGATTTCATATAAAATAGATTGACTTGTATATATAACCATATCTACATAGGTATACCTACTTCATTTTTATATAAATTAGTGCGAAAGAGACCCGCAGATGTCGCTACAGTCGCCAAAGTTCTACCGTTGCCAACACTCTTTTAAATGGTATTTATTTACACCCATTTTTATATTAGATGCAGTAATGATGAGTTTAGAAACAAAGTAATTAGGGATAAACAATAATTTCTATAACTCACTGTGTTTTTCTTTTCTGTGTATAGTTGCAAATAACCTTAGTTAACTTCAAATGGTACGTTTTCCCGTTTGAGGGCGAAATATTTATATACATTCATATTTTAAAAAAGATATCTCAATCTTTCATTTTTTATGTTTATAATTGAATTCATAGATGCACATCATTTTGTCAGAGCTAAAATTAACTAATTCAAAATATAATACAGTTTTAGCATATATACTTTTTGTGCACCTAGGGTAAGTTCTTAATTATCGGTCAGTACTACATCTTCGGTCATATAAGAAAAAACAATCTAACAATTGTTAATATTAGATAGCACCGTGTAATAATAACAATTTTACATTGTTTTTTCTTATATGACCGAAGATGTAGTACTGACCGATAATTCGTAACTTACCCTAGCTGCAGATATATGCGCAACTGAAATATTAAATGCACAGTGAATAATTTTCTCAGGACTAATAACACTGATTGTAAGTGTTTTGCATATGTGACCAAACAAATTGAACCTGGGTGGTATTTGTCACGTGGTATTTGTCACGTGGTATTTGTCACGTGGTATTTGTCACGTGGTATTTGTCACGTGGTATTTGACACGTGGTATTTGTCACGTGGTATTTGTATAGAAGACCGAAGAGCCTAGTAATGCGGTTCTAGAAAATGAAAGCGGTGGCAACCTCTCTCAGTCCCCCAGAGGACCGCGGACCCCAGTTTGGGAACTGGTGCCCCATTGCCGTAGTCAAAATAATTCTTTTTTTAGTTTAAGAAATATATGTTAATAGCTTTCTAAGAAAATACACAATGTGATAACTGTAACCTTCAAAAAAAAAATAGAATAATTTGAAATGGAGAAATTAATTTTAAATAAAATTGAACAATTTTAACTGGAGAGCCATAAAAGATATATTATTAAGGAATATTATTTATATTACGTGTAGTAATATTTATTTATTTATGATGCTATAGAATGAGAGAACATCAAATTTGATGAATACTCTCAATCAATGTTATTTGGATGATAATATTAAATTGAACATAAAAATGAATATTTGTAGATTTCAATATTCCTATAAGTCGTTAGAGAGAAATTGCATTACTCGGACACTTACAGCATTCGGTAAGTGCTATGAGTGTCCGAATAATGCGATCATGATTCTTCTGCATGATATTACAGAACTTATCATTGCAACGTGTTTGCGATGCTGTGATCGCCAGAAAAAATAACTAAGGTCAAAAAAATGTTCCAAATTTTTAATATGTTTAGCAATTCTCTTCAAACCAATCGCCATCTACTGAACATCTCTAACACAGAGACTTTAAGGGTAACTTTACTAAATTAGGAAACATCTATTGAACACTTTCAACAGAGAGGCTTTAGGAGTGACTTTACTAAATTAAGAAACATCTACTGAACACTTTATACAGAGGCTTTAAGGGTAACTTTACTAAATTAGGAAACATCTACTGAACACTTCCAACACAGAGATTTTAGGGTAACTTTACTAAATTAGTAAACATCTACTGAACACTTCCAACACAGAGATTTTAGGGTAACTTTACTAAATTAAGAAACATCTACTGAACACTTTATACAGAGGCTTTAAGGGTAACTTTACTAAATTAGGAAACACCTACTGAACACCTCCAACACAGAGATTTTAGGGTAACTTTACTAAATTAGTAAACATCTACTGAACACTTCCAACACAGAGATTTTAGGGTAACTTTACTAAATTAGTAAACATCTACTGAACACTTCTAAAACAGAGACTTTAAGGGTAACTTTACTATATTAGGAAAAGTGATTTATAGTCAAATTAGTCACTTACGGTAAACATTCTATGATTCATCTCATGAAAATGAAAGAATACACTCTATTTACAATCGGATTTTTAATTCAATCAGCATAATAATAATTATTAATATTGAAATATCTGATTTAGATACATTAAAGTTACATATAATATATGAGGAATTGAATTAAATAGTGAAATTGTTATATCATTATTAAGTTATTTTATAGTTTTAATTTGTCACTTTTTTGTTCTGAATTAATTCTTATTCATGCAAATTTCAATGATGAAAGGAATAGGAAATACACCGAAACCGACATGACAATTATATACGTTGGACCAGAGTTTCGTTCTGAATTGGCCCAACATTGAAGGTAATTCAAATAAAAAATTTCATAAGACTTATGAATATCAACAGCCATTCAAATTTGAAAGATATGAATCTGAAAAATAATGAAATTGAATCTAATATGAAAATTTCTTAAAATCATAGCTATTATATTTTCCGTTTTTCCGTAATTTAGGAATTTTTACCCACTCCTCTCTCAAATGGAATTTTATACACAATATTAAGAATAAAGTGATAGTGACAATCGAGGTATATTCCATACATGACGTCACAATAACAACACTTTAAATTCGAATTAAAACATTTACAGCAAATAAAGCTATATCGTATCATAACTTACTGGACTGGACTTATTGTCATTATATAAATACTTTAGAAGATTCTTTCAGTTTCCAAATTAGGTATTACCTGAGCTCTATGTTTTATTTTTAAATGTGTTGTTCTGTTGACGTCACGTACACTGAACGTTCGATTGTAAAAAAAATAATGTGTTATGCGTCATCGTTGATAGGCTACGGTGTCATTGAAAAACGTACCTGTTTATTATTATATAGTTAGTAGTTCCATTTTTATCTTCAACAGTTTCAGAGTTTCTGATGCATTTGGCTGACAAGTCTAATGACTTTTCTTCTCTTTGAAATAAATATTCTTGTACCTAAGTTGTAATGTCCATTGTCAGGGATGAGATTGAGGAGTCCCAGAATCACAGAATATGGAACATTTTTCCAAGACCCTCTGTGACAAATCTGAGCCCAATTTTAGAAATTTTAGTTCTCTATGGTAGTCTGGTAGATCTTTAATTAATTACAATGTTACCATCCAGTCTGTATTTGGTGCATAAAATCTCCAGTCTGCAGAATATGGGAGATATAATGATATTTGGGATATTCATATTCTCTCCGAACAATTTTGAATTAGGCCTAATTCCTATATTTACATTAATTTTGCTACAAACACCAGTCTGGAAAACTGCTTAGGCTAACACCAGACTGCAGGAACTGGTAAAGTGTTCTCCAAGAAATCCTCTAATATGGCTTCAGGCTTCTGTTCTCAGTAAAATACATGTAAATATAGGAGAAAATTAAGGATTGTTCGCACAGAAAATGTTAAAAATGTCCCATATTCTGCAGACTGGGGCTAACAGATGAACTCTATGACTGTATGCTAAATGCTATGCTGCGGATTATACAATTTTTAGCAATTTACCATTAATTTTTGAAGTCTGTAAAACTCCAACAGAGTAATTAGTTCATCAGAAAGCACCTATTTTTCCAGACTGGAGTCAGCAGGAACTGCCGAACTGGTAAAGTGTTCTCAAAGAAATCCTCTATTTTTGCTTCTGTTCTCAGACTCGCAGTAAAATATATGTAACAGCCAGTCTGCAGAAACTGGTAAAGTGTTCGTAGAGATCTCTTATTTTGTTCGTAGCTAAATTAATGTAAATATAGGGATTAATTCAAAATTGTTCGTAGCAAAATTAATGTAAATATAGGAATTAATTCAAAATTGTTCGGAGAGAATATCCCAAATATCTCACATATTCTGCAGACTGGTGTAACAGTAAATATAGGAGGAAATTAAGGATTGTTCGCACAGAAAATTTTAAAAATGTCCCATATTCTGCAGACTGGCTACCAACATTTTCCCAATTTATTCACCAAAAGGCAAAAATTAATGACATGTCGGTTACAGTTGGTAGAATTTACTCTTTAGTAATTTACCATGAAGTACAGACTCAGACTGCCATTTAAAGCCATTATATTTTAATATTTCATTCCTTCTTAATAATTATTCCTTAGATTTTTTGAAGAAAAACTTTTATATTGTAATCATGGAGTGGTTGTTTGGTCGCAAGATGACACCAGAGGAGATGCTCCGTAAGAACCAGCGCGCCTTGAAAAAAGCAGTGAGGGATCTCGACAGAGAGAGAGCTAGTATGGAACAGCAAGAGAAAAAAATCATTGCTGATATCAAGAAAATGGCAAAGCTGGGACAGATGGTAAGCTCCTTATAATATTATTTATATTTGATAAATTATTCTACTTTTATTTTACTCATATTCTTTTTTCTGAATAGATTTTAAGTGACTATTTTAGATCTCTTGAATGATAAAGGGTTATAACTTCAATTAACTTGTTTATTTTGAAAGATATGAAATCATCCTAGTGATGATTGTAATAGCAAAGCTATTATAAGAATCATTTCTATATGTAGCTATAATTTCTTGTGCACAGTATGTTTTTGAGAAAGTGAGCTATTTATACCATGTAGCTTGAATTAATAATCTTTCAAAACTCTTCTTATAACTTTGCCGAGTATAGCTATATGTTAAAAAGAAATTAACTTCTTCATAATTTCTACAGCAACATTAATTAGCTATTAACTCATCTTTTTCATCAGGATGCAGTGAAGGTCATGGCCAAAGACTTAGTAAGGACCAGACGCTACACCAAGAAGTTCATAATGATGAAGGCGCAGATTCAGGCTGTCTCCCTAAAGATCACTACTCTCAAGAGTCAGAGCGCTATGGCTCAGGCAATGAAGGGAGTCACCAAAGCCATGATGAGCATGAATCAGTACGAGTGTTACTTACTTTGGAAATATTAACTTGACTCTTTAGTTCATATTGTTAATCGAGCTTTTGAATAATAACTAAATTTCTATTTTATTTTTCATCTGTTTTCTATCATATTTTTTTGTTGTATTTTTTCATTGAAAACAAGAATGAAATCTGTACAGAATGGAAATTATATCATCATTACATTCATCTAATATCCTTCAAAATAACACCTTTTCGGAGTAGCTAATTTTACAACTAAATTCTTATCTTTCCTTTCAGCTGTTTTCTATTAGCTATATTTAAAAAAAAAAAATTTTCCATTGATAAAAAGAATGAAATCTTCAGCTTCAAAAATGAAAATTCTTTTAGTTATCATACATTTTATCCTTTAAAATGTATGATAGATAATAGAAATTTCATTTCTTTATTGCTAGTTACAATATATTTTTTGAATATTTTCCATTGAAAACAAGAACAAAATCCTTACAGAAGAGTAAAATTAATAAAGCTATCATACATTTTCTCCTTTTCCAGACGCATAAAGCTGCCGTCTATGATATTCATTGGATCTATGATTTTAAGAGCACATATTCACAACCCTGATTATCATATCTTACTCTAATATCTTTTTCCAGACAACTTAAGCTGCCGCAGATCCAGCAAATTATGCAGGAGTTTGAGAAGCAGACTGAGATGATGAACATGAAGGAGGAGATGATGAATGATGTGATAGATGATGCCATGGAGGGAGAAGATGATGAGGAAGAGAGGTTAGTGGCAAAATATTTATAATTGTTTGAAAGACTATATTTTTCCATTAATTTATTTAAATCGGTGTAAATTTATTTTTTGTAAAGAGAAAAAATTATATTCTAAAGGGCCGTAAACACGTAGGGTTTTTTCAAGTCTTTCCACCCGACTTTTTGCTAAGCTCCTCCTACTTTTTCAACGAGATTATAAGAAAAAACTATATAATTATTATATATGCAAGGTATCATGGATACCAACTAAAATAAATAACAATTAAATCGTTTTTTCTTAGAAATTCGAAAATCTAGTGGCAGAGTCCCCCCTAATTAATTTGTGTATATTTTTTATCCATTTCCAGCGACGCCATCGTATCACAAGTTTTAGATGAGTTGGGTCTGCAAATGACGGAGGGTCTTGGGGAACTACCATCTACCGGTGCAACCCTCACCGCAACCGCGGGTGGGCCTTCCAAAGCCCCGGTTGCGATGGGAGATGAGGCCGGTGATGATGACATCCAAGCGAGACTGGATAACTTGCGAAGAGAAAAATGAAGTGATTGTGATTGAAGTCTTTTTCTGAAATGCAACACCTAGGCTAAATTAATAAATTTCAAGTTTTTGGACAGTTCCGCATTTTCTGAAATACCTACGGTGAGCTCCGAGTTATACTACAAAATATATATAATGGATAATTATTATTCAACTCTTTATTTTAATAATTGTTTTTATTTTTTATGTGTCTGAAAATGTGGTACCGTCCAATAACTTGGGAGTTAGGTTAATTAATTCAGAACACTCTTCACAATTTTAGCACAGTTTGGTGAAGTATTTTGGGAAAAGACTAAAACTGAGATAGATTTTATATTTTTGTTGCAATAATAATCATTTAAATGTGTAGTTAGTTAAAGAGGTGGGAGTTATTTGCATGACTTGAATAGATAGTCTGAACATTATTTATCATTATGTGGTAGGCACACTATGCAAATAATCTTTAGCATCCAGCTGTCTATTTAATATTTGGATAATATTCCTCAAAATAGCCTATTGTAAAATCAATGTATGTCTATAAAAGCAGATTTTTAATTACTCTGAAAGTGGTCATACAAATATATATATTTAAAAATAACATGGTAAAACTTACATAGCTATATTGTATTATTCTTATTTGAACTTATAGACAAGTTGAGGACCAATACAAACTTTCTAAATTTAATTCTCAAAGTTTTACTTCATATAGAAATTATGAATTCTATTTGATGAGATTCAATTAAATGTTTTATTCTTTAGTAACAGAATATAAATATTACAATTGTGTTCTTTTTGAAGTAGTTAGTTAGTTAACTTTGAAACTGAGTAGCTTTTCTTCATCCATATTAAGTTTCATTCAGCTACAATAATTAGTTATGTAAATATCCTAATATTGAACTATTAGTTGCACTACCTATTAACATTCATTTAAAGAAATTATGTAACTCTATTTAATGTGATAATGATTATTTGATATGGTCAGTAGTACTTAGAAACTTCATTTAAATCAACTTGCAAGTACTTATACAGTAAAGACTACTTCACACATGTTAGCGTTCTGTCTGGTCAGGCTCCTCTCAGTGCTTTTTAGCACTGATAGGAGCCGGTACTGTGTGAATGTGTCCGTTGACCTATCATTACCAATGTTAGCACTCCATCTTCCGAGTACTGTGAGAGTTTCCTCTATATTTAGGTAGAAATTGTAACTTATTTTGATAAGTCTTTCTATGCATCTAACCTGAGATGTCACAATTATTTACTTTTTCTGACCGAATTTTCCGTGTGTTTTTTTTTCTTGATTGGTAAGAAATATTCCAAATTTGCTTCTTGAAATTTTTATGTAAAATTAAAATGAGATTTTAATGGTAATTAAGAGTTCACCAAAGCTAAGTAACTCAAAACTATTTTACATGTTTTATTTTGATTCTTTCTATGTTGATTTATAATGATTTTCTTCTCACTTGATGTAAAATAAATTTTTCCTACATATGTGAAACAAAATATTGATGAGTCACAATTTTTCTAATTTCATCCTTTTCCCCTAATTTTTTTACATTTTCAACTTGTTTTCATGTTAATACTTGTTCTTTTATTTTTATGGCATGTTCTTTCATGTATTTACATATTCAAACATTTTATTTCATGTTTATACATGTTCTGTAATCTTCAAATTTAGGTATAAAATAGAGAATCAGTTCACAACAAATTAGACCCGATATTAGAAAATAAAATGTACAGTTTTTTTTTTGTAGGAAATTATGCCTTTCAGAGTTCTTAAATAAATATTTATATAACGGAGTGATCTTTTATTACAATTCAGAACTAGAATATCATTAAAACTTGAATACTTATGAATGTTATGATTAGGGTTGTGACAATATGCTTTTAAAATCATAAATCTTATGAATATCATACACGAAATGAAATGGTATCGAATACTGTATACCGCTGGTGTAGAACCATTCAATACTCTTTGATTCTCTCCGGTTATAATATTTTCAGGATCTATGATTTTAAAGGGATAGTAAAGTCAAAATCAAAGAATCGCCAAATTGGTTTTAAATCGATTCAGAATATTTTATATTTATGTAATATTTGAATGCTCGTTTATTTCTAAAATGTTCATATAAAAAGTATATAATAAAATTAGCGACACCTAACTGAAGCATTACCAATCAATGGCAATCATTAGTATGTACGTGAGTAAGATTGTTGTTTTCATATTAATTATGATGCTTAATTTGCTTGCGTCAAAATGGTGAAAATATTATGTGAATTCGTAGACAAGAAGGCGTAGTTTTGAAAATAAAGCCATCTCTTCACTTGAGCTTAAATCTAGGTAGAAACTTAATTCAGTTTGTATGTATACAAGATGACGCCCCTGATTGTGGCGCCATCTACCGTTAGCATTTGTTAGGAAAATTAATTATATATAAAATGATATATCTCCATTATTAGATTTTATTGAACATTGCAATGTCACACGATATACTTTATTCTTACCAATTTCTCGTTTGACATTAAAATTGTTAAAACAAAAAATGACTGTACTGCCCCTTTAAATGCATATTGTCAAAACCCTACTTATGATCTATTTACGGGTTAGGAGTTCCGTAATATTGTTTCACACGAGTACCTATCAATAATTTTAGAATACCTACTTAAATTCTATGAGATTCTGAAATGATTATTCTAGATTTTCGCTCTACAATTATCTATAATAAATTTAGTTTTTACCTGAAGAGGACCTTTAAAATCAGCTATGCTCAAATTGGTAAAATGTCTCTTCTTTAGCTCTGTGATGATTTGGGTGGAACCTCAAAATTTTCCTCAATTTAGGTTTTCCTGACGTGACTAAAATTGCGCGCGAGTTATAAGAAATCTGGTGACAGAGTGAAGATATTAGTTTTTTATGAAGTTAAATGATTTTCTAGTCTAAGGTGGGTAATGGTGTATTTTCTTTCTAATGATATCGGTATGTATGAATGCAATTTAATAACTTTTTATTTATTTTATTAGATTGTCGGTGGAATTTTTTCCTCTTTTAAATAATATTTTGGCATATTTGGTGGATTTTTTCTTTTTAGTTATTTTTTCCTATGTTACCATTAATTATTGATTGATAAATTGGGAAAATGTTGGTGGATAAGCCAAATTACTAGAAATTTATGGTGGATTTTTTCAGCTTTTTGAAAAAGTCGGTGGGATTTTGTGCACCAAATACAGACTGACTGGATTACAGAATAATGAGAATATGAGATCTCTATAAACAGGGCACTAACTAAAATGCGGAAAAAAAACGTGAGCGTGACGTGAGCGTGCACGCTCACGTCACTTAGTATTGACTAAAACACGGAAAATGGAATTTGCGTGCACGCCCACGCAACTAAGTTGACTAAAACATGGAAAAGTGGAATTTCATGGAATTTCTTGGCGTGCACGCTCACGCAACTGTCTAAAACGCGGAAAAAATGAAATTATTGGCGTGCACGCTCACGCAACTGTCTAAAATGCGGAAAAAAAGAATTGGCGTGCACGCTCACGCAACGGTCAAAAATATTTTTGACTCAAATATTTTTGACTCAAATATTTTTGACTCAAATATTTTTGACTCAAATATTTTTGACTCAAATATTTTTGACTCAAATATTTTTGACTCAAATATTTTTGACTCAAATATTTTTGACTCAAATATTTTTGACTCAAATATTTTTGACTCAAATATTTTTGACTCAAATATTTTTGACTCAAATATTTTTGACTCAAATATTTTTGACTCAAATATTTTTGACTCAAATATTTTTGACTCAAATATTTTTGACTCAAATATTTTTGACTCGAATATTTTTGACTCGAATATTTTTGACTCGAATATTTTTGACTCAAATATTTTTGACTCAAATATTTTTGACTCAAATATTTTGACTCAAATATTTTGACTCAAATATTTTGACTCATATTTTTTGACTCATATTTTTTGACTCATATTTTTTGACTCATATTTTTTGACTCATATTTTTTGACTCATATTTTTTGACTCAAATATTTTGACTCAAATTTTTTGACTCAAATATTTTGACTCAAATATTTTGACTCAAATATTTTTGTCTCAAATATTTTTGTCTCAAATATTTTTGTCTCAAATATTTTTTGACTCAAATATTTTTGACTCAAATATTTTTGGCTCAAATATTTTTAACTCAAATATTTTGAATCAAATATATTCTTTAAAGATATATATTTTTAATTAATATTATTTTTTTCTTTTACTATTGATAACCCATTATTTTTATGGGAAGTACACTATAGTTAGTGAAATTGAAATATAAATATAAATTAGCGTGACGATATATTAATTTTATAATATAATTTTGAACGGAATTATGTGATGCATGAAAGGAACGTGCGTCACGCAACTTAATTAGCACAATGATGACAGAAAATATAAATTGGCGTGACGATATCAATTGTATAATTTACTATTGTATGGAATTATGTGTTGGCGCGATAGAAACGTGCGGCACGCTGCTTAGTGAAAAGATAACAGAAATTATAAATTAGCGTGACGATATCAATTGTATAGTAAAATATCGGATGGAACTATGTGTTGGCGTGATAGAAACGTGCGGCACGCTGCTTAGTGAAAATATAACAGAAATTTTAAATTAGCCTGACGATATCAATTGTATAGTAAAATATCGGATGGAACTATGTGTTGGCGTGATAGAAACGTGCGGCACGCTGCTTAGTGAAAAGATAACAGAAATTTTAAATTAGCCTGACGATATCAATTGTATAGTATAATATCGGATGGAATTATGTGTTGGCGTGATGAAAACGTGCAGCCCGCTGCTTAGTGAAAAGATAACCGAAATTATAAATTAGCATGACGATATCAATTGTATAGTATGATAACGGATGGAACTATGTGTTGGCGTGATAGAAACGTGCGGCACACAGCTTAGTGAAAAGATAACCGAAATTATAAATTAGCATGACGATATCAATTGTATAGTATGATAACGGATGGAACTATATGTTGGCGTGATAGAAACGTGCGGCAAACAGCTTAGTGAAAAGATAACAAAAATTATAAATTAGCGTGACGATATCAATTGTATAGTACAATATCGGATGGAATTATGTGTTGGCGTGATAGAAACGTGCAGCCCGCTGCTTAGTGAAAAGATAACCGAAATTATAAATTAGCCTGACAATATCAATTGTATAGTATAATAACGGATGGAACTATGTGTTGGCGTGATAGAAACGTGCGGCACACAGCTTAGTGAAAAGATAACCGAAATTATAAATTAGCTTGACGATATCAATTGTATAGTATGATAACGGATGGAACTATATGTTGGCGTAATAGAAACGTGCGGCACACAGCTTAGTGAAAAGATAACAAAAATTATAAATTAGCATGACGATATCAATTGTATAGTATAATATCGGATGGAATTATGTGTTGGCGTGATAGAAACGTGCAGCCCGCTGCTTGGTGAAAAAATAACCGAAATTATAAATTAGCGTGACGATATCAATTGTATAGTATAATATCGGATGGAATTATGTGTTGGCGTGATAGAAACGTGCAGCCTGCTGCTTGGTGAAAAAATAACCGGAATTATAAATTAGCGTGACGATATCAATTGTATAGTAGAATATCGGATGGAATTTTGTGTTGGCGTGATAGAAACGTGCAGCCCGCTGCTTAGTGAAAAGATAACCGAAATTATAAATTAGCCTGACAATATCAATTGTATAGTATAATAACGGATGGAACTATGTGTTGGCGTGATAGAAACGTGCGGCACACAGCTTAGTGAAAAGATAACCGAAATTATAAATTAGCATGACGATATCAATTGTATAGTATAATATCGGATGGAACTATGTGTTGGCGTGATAGAAATGTGCGGCACACTGCTTAGTGAAAAATAACAAAAATTATAAATTAGCGTGACGATATCAATTGTATAGTATAATATCGGATGGAACTATGTGTTGGCGTGATAGAAACGTGCGGCACACAGCTCAGTGAAAAGATAACAAAAATTATAAATTAGCGTGACGATATTAATTGTATAGTATAATATCGGATGGAATTATGTGTTGGCGTGATAGAAACGTGCGGCACACAGCTCAGTGAAAAGATAACAAAAATTATAAATTAGCATGACGATATCAATTGTATAGTATAATATCGGATGGAATTATGTGTTGGCGTGATAGAAACGTGCAGCCAGCCTGCTGCTTAGTGAAAAGATAACCGAAATTATAAATTAGCGAGACGATATCAATTGTATAGTTTGATATCGGATGGATTATGTGTTGGCGTGATAGAAACGTGCGGCACGCAAATTTAATTTAATATTTCATAGTAACTTTGATGAATTGCTTATAGTTATATCGGTAATTAATTCAACCAAACTATCTTAAATTTATATAACTAGTCGTAAAAATATATGGTACAGCTAGTCCTAGTTAAGTTTAGAAATTATTATTGTCAGTAGCGTAATTTTGTTCAGCACTAGGACATTTAATTTTAATCAAGCCTCAACAGATTCAATTAAATGTTTTTTTACGAAATTATTATATTAGAGTTTAAAGGTTATAAATATGAATTCAATCACTATTATTCGGCAAAAATAGAGAGAACCTACTTCTTGAATGCAGTCTCTTAGCAATGAATGTGACGAAAAGGGACACAAGCAGCTCACGGATGGAAGAGGTGATAATTAGGGCTGGGACAATATGCTCTAAAAACTATAGATCCCTAAAATGTTATAGACGGAGAGAACTAAAGAGTATTGAATGGTTCTAAACCAGCGGTACATAGTATTCGATATCATTTCATTTAGTTTCGTCTATGATATTTTCGGGATCTATAGTTTTTAGAGCATATTGTCCCAGCCCCAGTGATAATACTTGAAACGTACGAGCCTTCCTAACACAAGCCTTCCTAACACAAAAATCTATCACAAAATTAAAAAAGTGTTAACCCCCCGATGATACAGGGGGGGGGGGGTGTTTTTTGGTGAAAAAAAGTTGACGTATCTTTCTGAAAATTCGTGAGAGTTCACGGTCCTCCGAAATGGAAATTGAAATAATGCGTCAGAAAGAATCCGAGATTCTCTAGAGAATGGTGTAGGTCAAAAGTTCCTAGGACCCAGGAAACCTCCTTCAACAAGCGTTTCAAAGTTCATTTTTTGGCCAAAAATGGCGTTACAGCTTTTTTTGGTCGATTTTACATGTCGAACTGGTCTAAAAAAGTGGTGTACGGACATGGTCCATGCTACACTTATGGCACTCATTGTGATGGTAAATTTTTTTCGAAATTCGACCCCTAACCCCCTCAAAATGGGGGTTGAAGTTGACCTCCATTCGTGGACCCGGGGTTGGACCCTGGAACCCTCTGATCAAAGCGGGACCCACATCACGTGAAAGATCGCAAAATTCCCTACAAGACCATACAAGTATGATTTTCATAGACCCAAACCAAGCTGAGCTACGCAATTCCGAAAATGATAAATTTTTGCATTTCAGCCCCAAAATTTTTCCGACCTGAAATTTTTTTGAAATTTTTTCTCACGGAAATGGCATTCACGGCAAAATGGTTGGGTTTAGGAGGGAAAGTCATCAGGTCAAAAAGATGCGGGCACATTTTCCACATTTAAGAACAGTTAGCACGTACCACATTTCCTCCCCCAACTCCTTCTATGGCGGTTCCCCCAGCACCTATAAAATCACTCACTTTTGTCTTTGAGGTCGTGTAGCTACGACCATGGTCGACACACAGATTTCTCATACCTGGAAATGGATACGTCTTAAAATTGTCTACACGACACAACAATCCACAACTCTCTACTTCCACCAGGGGAGGAGCTATAAGCTCTACAAAATAAAATTGAATTTCACGAAATTCAAAAGCCGAAATTTAAAAAAAAACAGAACTGAGGCCCTGTGGAGACCCCAGTGCTCTTTCATATTCCAAAAGGGCTAAGCTTTAGACCCAAAACTGTAGGAGGAGATGAGATTTCTAACTTTAGTTGCACTGTTTATATATTTACTTAGTTTTTCCCAAGGAAAAAGCTGAGAGTCAGCGCACACCACACACACGAATATCGCAAGCTCCCCCCCATGTATCGTTGGCATGGACGGAGGTTCCCCCACCTAAAACCCCCCACCCGGGTGTGGGGTGGGGGTTGGGTGGGATGATTGGGGGATGAACCCAAGGACCAAGGTCCATGGTGTGGTTCCGGGGGAACGGCGCCGCCAGAGGGATGGGGGGTCGCAAGCTCCCCCCCCCCCCATGTATCGTTGGCATGGACGGAGGTTCCCCCACCTAAAACTCCCCACCCGGGTGTGGGGTGGGGGGTGGGTGGGATGATGGGGGGATGAACCCAAGGTCCAAGGTCAATGGTGTGGTTCCGGGGGAACGGCGCTGCCAGATTTTACAGTACGTAATGCAAAAATAAAAATTCACCAACCTACCAAACTAATTAATGAATTCTGATTCCTGTCAATTCATTTAAATAATCTCCAGCCAATTAATTTTAATAACCAAATTTTTAAGTGATTTTTTTTAAATTACTTCTAGATAATTGTAATTATATGCTATTTTACCATGATTAGAGTGGAACATGACGGAAATTACCGCTATGGGTTGCGCATGTATAATTTTATAGTTATTAAATACAATGTGTTACTGTAAAACGGATAGAAATTGAGTTTCAAGAGAAAAACGGTACTTAAACTTTTACGTAATCAATTGGAATAGCTTAGAGAGAGGATGAAGAATTTTCTTTAAACAAAGAAAATAATAATTAGTTTTCTATAAAAGAGTTTGAGGGGAAACTAACATAAAAATTAAAGGAACAAAAGTAATAAAAGTTGACAAAGAGCAAGAAACTAAACAGTGTCTAATTGCATAATATTGTCACGCTACATGATAACAGTCAAACGGAAAAATGAATATGTGTAAATAAAACAATAGCGTGATATAATATTTAATAATAAATATTCGAATGTATATCTTTTCACTAGGTAGCATGCCGCACGTTTCTATCACGCCAATACATAATTCCACCCAATAACAAACTATAAAACTGATATCGTCACGATAATTTATAATTTCTGTTATCTTTTCACTGAGCAGCGTGCCGCACGTTTCTATCACGCCAACACATAATTCCATCCGATATCAAACTATACAATTGATATCGTCACGCCAATTTATATTTTCTGTCATCATTGTACTAAGTTGCGTAACGCACGTTTCTTTCACGCTAAAACATTATTCCATTCAAAAGTATAGTATACAATTTAATAATTAATATGTCGTCACGCTAATTTCTATTTCTATTTTATTCTCACTAACTAGTGTACTTCCCATCACAATTTATGGGTTAATGGTTATCAATAGTAAAAGAAAAAATATTATTAATTAAAGATATATATATTCAAAGAATATATTTGAAGGAATTAATTAAAAAAAAAGTTGTTTAAAAAAATGTATTTAGACAGAAAAATATGTAAAACAATTGAGCCAAGAAATTTGAGTCAAAAAATTTGAGTCAAAAAATTTTAGTCAAAAAATTTGAGTCAAAAAAATTTGAGTCAAAAAAATTTGAGTCAAAAAAATTTGAGTCAAAAAAATTTGAGTCAAAAAAAAATTTGAGTCAAAAAAAATTTGAGTCAAAAAAATTTGAGTCATCAAATTGAGTCAAAAAAATTGATTCAAAAAATTTAATTTTCTGCATTTTAGACAGTTGCGTGAGCATGCACGCCACTTATTTTAATTTAGACATTTGCGTGAGCGTGCACGCCTTTTTTTTATTTTTTCTGCGTTTTTGACAGTTGCGTGAGCGTGCACGCCAGTTCTTTTTTTTCCGCATTTTAGACGGTTGCGTGAGCGTGCACGCCAATTATTTTAATTTAGACATTTGCGTGAGCGTGCACCCCCTTTTTTGAAAAATTTTCTGCGTTTTTGACAGTTGCGTGAGCGTGCACGCCAATTCTTTTTTTTCCGCATTTTAGACAGTTGCGTGAGCGTGCACGCCAATTATTTTAATTTAGACATTTGCGTGAGCGTGCACGCCTTTTTTTTTATTTTTTCTGCGTTTTTGACAGTTGCGTGAGCGTTCACGCCAGTTCTTTTTTTTCCGCATTTTAGACAGTTGCGTGAGCGTGCACGCCAATTATTTTAATTTAGACATTTGCGTGAGCGTGCACGCCATTTTTTAAAATTTTTCTGCGTTTTTGACAGTTGCGTGAGCGTGCATGCCAATTATTTTTTTTCCGCATTTTAGACAGTTGCGTGAGCGTGCACGCCAATTATTTTAATTTAGACATTTGAGTGAGCGTGCACTTTATTTTTTTTATTTTTTATGCGTTTTTGACAGTTGCGTGAGCGTGCACGCCAATTATTTTTTTCCGCATTTTAGCAATTTTAATTTAGACATTTGCGTGAGCGTGCACGTCATTTTTTTAATTTTTCCGCGTTTTAGACAGTTGCGTGAGCGTGCACGCCAATAATTTTTTTTCCGCATTTTAGACAGTTGCGTGAGCGTGCACGCCAATTATTTTAATTTAGACATTTGCGTGAGCGTGCACGCCATTTTTTTTTTAAAATGTCTGCGTTTTTGACAGTTGCGTGAGCGTGCACGCCAATTATTTTTTTTCCGCATTTTAAACAGTTGCGTGAGCGTGCACGCCAATTATTTTAATTTAGACATTTGCGTGAGCGTGCACGTCATTTTTTTAATTTTTCCGCGTTTTAGACAGTTGCGTGAGCGTGCACGCCAATAATTTTTTTCCGCATTTTAGACAGTTGCGTGAGCGTGCACGCCAAGAAATTCCATAAAATTCCACTTTTCCATATTTTAGTCAACTTAGTTGCGTGGGCGTGCACGCAAATTCCTTTTTTCCGGCTTTTAGACAGTGGCGTGAGCGTGCACGCTCACGCCGATTATTAATTCTTTTCCGTCTTTTAGATACTGCCTATAAACAGTTCACTACAATCACCAGTTTCTGCAGACTAGATTGATACGTATATCAAGTAATAGCTAGAGCATGTCCAAACTTGCCATTTTAATGGCGAGTTTGTGACAATTATTTTGAGCCCTTCAATTGCAAGTGCCGTGTTTTTTCTATTTTTCTCCTATGCTACAATGTTATTTGGAGAGAATTAATGATAATTTGATCATTTTGGAGAATTTGTGAATTTTGGAGAGAGCTGGAGAGACAAATGGTGAGTTTATGAGACATACAATTTTACTTGGTACGTATCTTGGTACGATTCCGGCGTACAACTGTACATTCTATTAGATAAGTAATTTGAAAGAAGATTAATCAATAATGATATATGGGGAGTGAATCCAGTCTGCAGAATATCAATATGGGACATTTTTAACATTTTCTGTGCAAAAATCCTTAATTTCCTTCTATATATAATATTTACATATATTTCACTGAGAACAGAAGCTAAAATGGAGGATTTCTTGGAGAACACTTTACCAGTTCCTGCAGTCCCAGACTGGAAAACATAAATTCTAACAGAGTTAATCCTAACTTCATGCATTCTCATTAGTGATGTTTATCATCACAAAAAACCCAATTGTGAAGCTTAAATGACTTATTTTACATTAGTTTTCATCACTGCGGAGTTGAAATTTATAAAATAATTTACTGATTTCTGCATTTTTTAGGGTTAAAATGAGTAATTTTTATTCATTCTAAATTCCTAACAGAATTACTAGTCAATTTGAAATGAGTTATTATTCCACTCTGGCTGCAGTCTGGCCTAGTTCAAGAGTATGTACCAAGTCGCCGATTAATTGTCGACTTGAAATTTGTGAAAATAAGTATCTTTCACATATATAGACGACTAATGAGCACTTAAATTAGATTTAAAATTAAAATTGGTGACTCATAATCATAAACGGCGGCCAGTCTGAAATGAAGGTCTCTTCAGACTCCAAGCAAAATAGTATGTCTCATAAACTCGCCATTTGTCTCTCCAGCTCTCTCTAAAATTCAACAAATTCTCTCCAAAATGATCAAATTTTCATTAATTCTCTCCAAAATAACATTGTAGCATAGGAGAAAAATAGACAAAACTCGCCATTTGCAATTGAAGGGCTCAAAATAACTGTCACAAACTCGCCATTAAAATGGCGAGTTGGGACATGCTCTATTACTTGGTTCAGACTCAGGATTTTTTTACAGAAATTGGGATTTGGGTGCAGCAAAATGAGCAAATAACATATGAAGATAGGAATTAAATAGGACTTGGGCGCAGGATTAATCCACAAATCCTGCTGTACTTTTCAGACTGGAACGGTGGAACCGCGCATCTTTGTTGAAATGTAAACCCAGTCTGTATTTCATGGTAAATTCCACCGACATGTTGGTGGAATTTTTCCCCCATTGAAAATAATATTCTGGCAAAGCCGGTGGAATTTCAGCTATTTAATCCTATGTTACCATTAGTCCGGTGGAAAAATGGGTAAAATGTTGGAGGATCAGCCAAATTACTGGAAATTTATGGTGGATTTTTTTAGCTTTTTCAAAAAGACAGTGGAATTTTATGCACCAAATACAGACTGGATGTAAACAAAGCAGCCGATTTTGTTTTGATATGGCGTCATTGGCGTGCTCCACGCATGATGTATAATTCAAATTGTGTAACAGTTTTCTGTTTTCGGTGTTCTTTTGTTATGAATGATGTGGTCACTACTTGTCATTTTAATTTGATGCTCTCTGACTAATTATCGGAAAACAAAAACAAATGAATAACTATGAAAGAAAGTATGCCTCTCTCAGCCCAGATTGTATTTGGTGGTAAATTTCAATGATATATCAAGAGATATTCAATATCTCTAATAAAAAAATTCCTGCAATGTCAGAGGATATTTGCTTTTTATTCCTATATTAATATTACC
Organism: Caprella mutica; assembly: GCA_947561585.1. NCBI lineage: Eukaryota > Metazoa > Arthropoda > Malacostraca > Amphipoda > Caprellidae > Caprella > Caprella mutica. The sequence goes on from CANNZV010000051.1 coordinate 722,113, forward strand.
ATTAATTTTGGGAGGGGAAACTGTAAAAAATGTTGTAGGACTAGATAAATTGATGAAAAATGTTGGTAGCTATTTCTCAGATTTTGAAAAAGTCAGAGGAGTTCAGTGCACCAAATACAAACTGGCTCTCAGCCTCTCTGTGATTGGCTGATATCAGTTGTATGCCTCTCTCTGATTGGCTGATACGCTCTCAATTAATTTAGGTAGTTATAATAATATAGGTATATTGACGGCTGTCGACTTTCAAAATTGGAATTAAATTATGAAAACTGGCTACTGCATTACTAATTTTTGTTGATTTATTTTTGAAAAAAAATATATATATTGGCGACTCAATGAACATTCTATGAAACTAGGCAGTCTGGGAGTGAATATGATAATTGTTGTTGGCTATCAAATTTTTTTTTTTGACTGACGGTACTTGAAAGTTGAATCCAATGTTAATACTACACTGTTTAATTCTTTGATCAAGATATTTAATTTGGAATAGAAGATAAAATTTATTATAGAAAACTGTAATCATTATAATTTTATGGGGTAACTATTGTAAACTTTCTGTCTGAAGTCAGTGAAGTTCTAACTTATCAGTTAGATGTATCGGGGGACGTGCCGCCCCCAAAATCCCCCTGCCAGGTTATTAAACGATAATGAAATGTGCAGTACAACAAACTAGCGGATACAACAAACTACATAACAGACAATTATTTTGAAATAATTGATGGAATGTACAGTGTTGCGCCATATTGTAGTGCGCCCTAAATCGTAATGTGGTGCGCCGCTCAGCATCAGCTTTTAGATACTTATGACTGGATTTAAAATAAAGCATGTCCAAACTCCCCATTGTGAATGTAATGGTGAGTTTGTCATTTGTGACAGTTATATATTTTAATTTTTTAATTTCCTTCAATTGTAAATAGTGAGAAATATTTATTTTTCTGAACTTTCTCCTATGCTACAAATAACAAATCCTACAATGTTATTTGGAGAGAATTTATGATAATTTGCCAGTCTGCAGAAACTGATAAATTGTTCATAGAGATCTCTTATTCTGCTCATAGCCAGACTGTATTTCATGGTATATATTCCACCGACTTGTTGGTGGAATTTAAATTAATGTAAATATAGGGATTAATTCAGAAAAGTTTGTAGCAAAATTAATGTAAAGTAAATATAGGAATTCAAAATTGTTCAGAAAGAATATTCCAAATATCTCCCATATTCTGCAGACTGGATAATTTAATCATTTTGGAGAGAAAAAGTGGAGAGTTTCCAGACTGTACTTGGTGCACAAAATCCCACTGACTTTTTTCAAAAGGCTGAAAAATCCACCAACAATTTCAATGATTTGCTAAATTTGACTGGTCCATCAACATTTATCCACAAAAAATTGTTTACCAAGAAAATGGCAAAATTGATGGTAAAATAGGAATATATAGCTGATAAACCACCAAATTTGCTAGAATATTATTTTCAAAGGGGAAAAAATTCTGCTAACAATTTGGTGGAATTTAGCATGAAATACAGTCTCAGTCAATCTGGGATCAGCCAAATATGTTGGTGGATTTTTTCAGTTTTTTGAACAAGTCTGGGCATTTATGTGCATCAAATACTTTCTGGGGAGTAATTTGATTCAAAATTGATGTTTATCCTTAATTAGGAACTGCTATCAATAAATTTTCTGCAGTTAATATTTCTCTTTCCATTCAGAATCTTAGTTATAGAATAATCTAATAGTTTTAATTTAAATTATATTCCATACATATGTGGCAATTTTTTGAAGAAAAAAAAATTGGGGATCAAATTACCCAATTGACAGGGTAGCTAATTGATGCAATTCTATTTTTTTATTCTTAAGTGACACCTAGTTCTTTAATTAATATAGAACATACTCAAGTAGAGAGACCTCCTGAAAGTTAAATCTGTAAAATCTTAAGTGTTCATATCTTCATAAATGTTCATCGCTAAATTAATGTAAATATCGGAATTAGTTCTAATTTGCTCTTATAGAATATCCCAAATATCTCCCATATTCTGCAGACTGGACTAAATACCTTATCTTTTCAGGAGTTTAATATCCTCTGCAACTGATCCCGTACTCTTACATTTGTACATCTATTGGTCAGAGCAGGAAAAAGGAGCGGCATGATTGTAGGTGAGTGTGACTTTGAATTAATTAGAAGTTATTTTCCATCCACCAGTTACTGTTAAAGTTAAGAGGAATGTATGATGGAATAACTTATATATAGGTCCATTACCAAATCAATAAATTTGATGAGTAACAGTTTACACACTTTAGCATAGTATCTCTGAATATTTTCTTATTCATCAATTAATAACATTTGTTCATTGTATTATTTCAATTGCAGATCAACAGGACTGACTTTGATGATAATTGGGCTGATTAATTAAGGTAACATAATCCAATTTCCATGGAGGAAGACTTGTTAAAGCAGTACAATGCTGCAAAGGGAGTAGTTAAGGTAAGATAGTAGAGGTTACTTTGAATTCTAAAGTAGCTACTTTGTTATTAGTATGCTATATGGAAATTATTTTGTTTGCTTCCATGAAAATTTACTTTCTGTAATCATTATTACATCAATCAATTACAGAGACTATGTATTAAATAGCTATTAAATCACAAAAAATGCTAGGTGTAGTTACTGTAATAATAATAATCAATCACATGATATAAGTAGCTATACTGTTAACAAATAAATGCAAAATAGTAGTTACTTTGTTAATAAAGCAAAGCATTAGCTTCCAAATTTAATGGATGATGATAGATTTCCATATTCATTTTGTATTTGATTGATATTTTACTTGATGTATATTTATGGTAGATGATTGTGTACACCACACAAAGTAGCTTTGTAAAACAATCTTATAATATTAGCAGGCATCTTTTTTAGTTTATTTTAACAGTTTTCTTAATAGCGGCAGTTTTAAATTTTATTTATAATAGGGTAATCAGGAGAGAGGTTAGTATCGGGATTCAAATAACCAGAAGCTCCTAATTTCAATTTCAGGCGTGGGAGCTGGATTTCAAATCTACTCACAACTGCAAACCGGATCGTCAAGCCCTCTCTGAAGCTCCAATTGACGTACGGAAAGCTTACTCATCAGTTTATAAATTGAAAAAAGCTCTACAAAACCCAGCACCTTGTAAGGAAGGGGCTGAATCTATTTCTACTACAAAAGAAAATAGGGCGGACCCGATTCAGCCTAATTCTGCCGAAAAATTTCCTATTGAGAAAGATAATAGGGATAAGGAAGTTGATAAGGTAGATTTGAATAAAGATGATAGTCAAAAGGAAGAAGTTTGGGGTAAATCTCTGAATGTATCTGTAGTAGAAGAGGTTGTACCTGACAAAGCTCCTCTATCAGACCTGTACTCTAAGTTGGCAAACAATTTGAGAGAAAGCTGTTTATCATCTCCTTCTATTATCAACTCTTATTCTAGATTATCTTTGAATAAAAAGAAGACCAATAAAATTAAACCTGTGAAAGTATTGGAAGAATCCAATAGTAACTCACAAAAACCTCCGTCCAACCTTTGTGATCCAAATGAATCTAAAAATGACAAAACAGAATCGGTAAGCAATGATGTTTTGTTTGATGATGAGAACCCTGTTCTCACGCCAAAATTCTCTGTTCTAAGTAAAAAGGGTGAAAATCTTAGCATCATAAACACAAATCTTTCAGTTTCTAGTCACAGTTCTCATTTCTCTACTCTAAAGGAGAAATATAACAACCAGTGGGTTGCGAGATGTATGAAGAGTGTTGTACCAGACTCTGATGTCTTTCAAGAAGAACCAAATACAGACACAAATATTGAAAAGTTAGTTGAGAATTCTCCAGATATTAATAAAGATAATTTCAATGATAAATATCAGAGTCCAGAGAAAAATTTTGATTCCACTCCATGTCATCCTGAACCTCTTGTCGTGGAATCTATTCCTGATTGTCTAAATGAATTTACATCTCCTCCAAAAGAGGATTTCAGTGATATTCCTTTTACTGATATGACTGAAAATGCTGCAGAGTCTGAAATATGTGACGATATTTCCGATCAACGACTCTCCACTAAAAGAAAGAGAGCGCAAACTTTCGAAGAGTTGGAAGAGTCGGATCAAATTACCCCACTTTGGCCACCACCTAAAAAGAAGAGGGTGTCTAGAATTGAAAGAAATAGTGAAGAAGAAGTAGATAGGCACAAACTGAGCATCAAAGCGAGACGTTTAAAGATCGACACAGAAGAGAAGAAGTACAATGTAAGACCTCAAAGAAAGAGGGTTTCAAAAATTAGTGGAGCTGTCAATGCTGTACCGCCAATAATGGAAAATGTTACCAGTGAGCCATTTGAAGAGAAAACCACCGACGAGTTAGTTCCCGAGTTTAATGAGATGATAGAAATGGAGAATGATAAGTCGATTAGTAGGTTTGGTGGGAGGAGAAAGCGTTTGTCCAAAGAGGACAGGATGGCATCAAAGATAGAAAAGGGAACCCTTAATGAAAACTTTGTAAAGATTGACATTAAAAAGAAGAAGTTTGTGAAAGGTGGAAGAGGAATGACGGGCTTCAAGTACAGGCGGATGGAATGGAAAAGGAAACAAGGCCTCAAATCGGGAACGTTCAACCGAAATCAATCTGAGCCAAGTGAGAATAAATCTAGTGGTTCAAAGAAGAATTTGAACTGCTTTAAGTGTGGTGACTTTGGGCACTGGGCCACAAATTGTCCTGGTAAAGGCACAGAAGTTGCAAATTTTGATGAAAATCATTCCTTGCCTGTTTGTTTCTTGACTCTTGATGAGGCTGCAAATCTAGCAAAAGGCATTAAATCAGATAAACCAAAACCTTCAAGTCTGGTCTATCCCTCTCAATTGAGTCAAAATGAAACATTAGTGAGAGCTAAATCTTTGCAAGATGATATCAGTGATTTTATGAATATGGAATCAGGAGATTGGAATGATGAATGCCCTGACAATGAGGAAAATTCTGATGATTCAGACTGTGAAGCAAATGATTCTGACGAAAAAACAAATAATGAAGATTTAGCTGATTATGATAATGCAGAAGAATACATAGCAAATAGTGAACGTGAAGAAGGAAATATTGTCAACGACAGCAATATGGTTGTTGACAAATCTTCATCAGTAAAGTCTATTTCTGTTGAAATACAGCAAGAAAATTCTGATGATGCTGACGATTGTTCTGAGGTTTCTAATTCTTATGGTAAAGTGCCTTCCAAATCAGTGGACAGAATAACCATTGATCATTTGTTTGATAAGAGCCTTACAACTGCTCCTCAAGAAGTCTACGACACCCTCAAGATGTTTGGATACAGTAGCTTTAGGCCAGGACAGGAGCAGGCTATCCTTAGGATCCTGCAGGGTAAGAATACACTAGTAGTTCTCTCGACAGGTTCGGGCAAGAGTTTATGTTACCAATTGCCTGCTTACATGTACGCTTTGAAGTATAAATGCCTCACGATTTGTGTGTCTCCCCTCGTGTCGTTGATGGAAGATCAGGTTACCGGACTTCCAACTTTCCTAAATGCAGTTTGTCTCCACACAAATTTGTCCCCTACGCAAAAGGAAAAGACTTTGCAAGCGATTAGAGATGGTGATGTTCACATCCTTCTGGTATCTCCTGAAGCTGTCGTAGCCAGTGGAGCTGGAGGAGTCTTAGGTACTCTCATGAAAGACCTTCCACCCATTGGCTTTGCGTGTATTGATGAAGCCCATTGCGTGTCCCAATGGTCACATAATTTTCGACCTTCGTACTTGAGAGTTTGTGGTGTACTGAAGAACCAGTTAGGAGTTAAGACTATTTTAGGATTAACCGCCACTGCAAGATATGAAACGACTCTCAACATTGCTGATCATTTAGGAGTGAAGGATACTGATGAGGGAATAATCAGAGGCTCGTGCGTTCCTCCCAATCTACTTCTTTCAGTGTCGAGGGATCTTAACAGAGCAGAATCGTTGGTGCAAATGTTGCAAGGTGATAGATTCGGAAAATGTGACTCAATCATTATCTACTGCACTCGTCGTGATGAGTGTGAGAGAATTTCTACGCTCTTGCGAACGCACTTGATAACCACTAGCAAAATTGATGTCAAGGCTAACCTTAAAAGAAGGAGAGCCCTTTCTTTAGATGCTGAGGCGTATCATGCTGGTTTGTCTGCTTTCAAAAGAAAGCAAATTCAGAACAAGTTCATGTCAGGTCAATTGAGAATAGTAGTTGCGACTGTTGCTTTTGGTATGGGTATAGATAAGTCAGATGTAAGGGCTATCATTCACTTTAACATGCCAGGCAATCTAGAAAGTTATGTCCAAGAGATAGGAAGAGCTGGGCGCGATGGTTTGGAATCCCATTGCCATCTCTTTTTGGATCACACAGATGGTAGAGATCTGCAGGAACTCAAGAGATTCACATTTGTCAACTCTGTAGATCGTGTGACTATAAAGAAACTTCTGGATAAGTTATTTGTGCCCTGCATGTGCTATAAAAAACGTAAGGCTGCTTTGGAAGCAGGAGAAAGACCTTCCTCTGAATCCTGTCCCAAACACGAACTAGCTCTTTCGTTAGCGCAACTGATTGAGACTTTAGATATTCCTCAGGAGAATATATCCACTCTTTTGTGTTACATCGAATTGTTCAATTCTCAGCTTCTTCAAATACTACCAAGTTGTTACAGCACATGTACTGTAAAATGTTACGGTGGTACATCCCAACTGTGTTCCATCAGCAAATCTTGCCCACCTCTAGCCATAGCAATCGCTAGGGACAATGAGAGAGGTATTCATCATCAGCGCAGTAATGAGATAACCTTCCCAGTGGTTCAAATTGCCTCTGATATGGGTTGGAACAGCGGTATTGTTAAAAGAGAACTGAAGGCTCTGGAATGGAGCACAATGGGCGGTAAAGCCCGACCAACAGGTGTCAAAATAGAATTCTCAGATTTGGCATTGCATTTCATGGTGAAGGGTGACCTGAGTGATGATGAAAGGGATGATCTACTGGAGTCTCTTTTCGACAGAGCAATGCAACAGGAGACTGATCAGCTGAAACAACTTCAGTACACACATCAAACCCTTAGAGCAGCTAGCCATGCAACTATACTCTTGTGCACTGATCAGGTCGACCAAACCCGTTGCACCAAACTGAAAGAAGCCATCGGTCGGTACTTTGCCCCTGGATCTAACGAACTGGAGAAGATCACCTTGGAGCAAGAAAGAGAACTCACTACTCAGGAGGAGGCTCATGTGCGACAAGACATTAGGTCTCTTTTAGGCACTCACACTGACCAGACTTGGACAGCACGGGCTGTGACGAGAGTCTTCCACGGTATACAGTCTCCTAATTTCCCCGCCAACATTTGGGGTCGTGTTCGGAGAATTTGGCGGGCTCATATAAATATTCCCTTCAAAGCCATTCTCAAATTGGCTCAACAAGAGGTTATCAGATTCAGAAGATTGTGATTTCAGAAAATTATATTTTGTGATACTTTAAATTCAAATGTATAATTTTCTTTCGTTGAACTATAATGTAACTTCAAAATCATTTAGTTGAAGCTTATTCAGGTGAAATTTGGCTATAAGAGATTTATGTTAGATTGTTGCAAATCTTAGGAAGTTAGTTATTATGTCTAATATTTCTATAAATCGTTCAAATGTTCAAAATTTGAAACTAAGAATGGTAACTAATTTTATATTGCTGACTGCTGTATCTTTTTTAAACCAAATCTTCAATTTCTTTTAAATTTACTCTTCTAAACATGTCTTTTATTTACTGATGACCCTTATAATTGAATGAAAAGGAAAAAAATATAAGATACAATTAGTGATTATATGAACTACACAGATTTATGGCCTGTTCTTTTGATCAATTTCTATGGTCTCAATTACATATCAATTAATTAACTAGTTAAGTATTTTCTCTGGAATTATTATAAAAACACATGGGTAAAAATTATAAAATTAAATTTTATTCATTATTGATAGATACTCGGGTTACAAAATATTACTTTGGTGACAAAAAGTGCAATTTCAAAATACCGAATTATGAGAGGAGTTGCCCCAAATAATAATTAGGTAAGAAGGACAGATCTAGAACCATTAATAAATTACCTCACACTATTGAACTCTAGTTAAAACAACTCGCATTGCTGATAATTACCTTTAAATGGATGTCAGAAAAATATTTTTATTTCAATTACAAAAATGATATATTCAATTACAAAAATGATATATTCAATTACAAAAATGATATATTCAATTACAGAAATGATATATTCAATTACAAAAATGATATATTCATTACAAAAATGATATATTCAATTGCAAAAATGATATATTCATTACAAAAATGATATATTCAATTACAAAAATGATATATTCATTACAAAAATGATATATTCATTACAAAAATGATATATTCAATTGCAAAAATGATATATTCAATTTCAAAAATGATATATTCAATTACAAAAATGATATATTCAATTACAAAAATGATATATTCAATTACAAAAATGATATATTCATTACAAGAATGATATATTCAATTACAAAAATGATATATTCAATTTCAAAAATGATATATTCAATTGCAAAAATGATATATTCAATTGCAAAAATGATATTCATTACAAAAATGATATATTCATTACAAAAATGATATATTCAATTGCAAAAATGATATATTCAATTGCAAAAATGATATATTCAATTACAAAAATGATATATTCAATTACAAAAATGATATATTCATTACAAAAATGATATATTCATTACAAAAATGATATATTCAATTTCAAAAACGATATATTCAATTGCAAAAATGATATATTCAATTACAAAAATGATATATTCATTACAAAAATGATATATTCATTACAAAAATGATATATTCAATTGCAAAAATGATATATTCAATTTCAAAAATGATATATTCAATTACAAAAATGATATATTCAATTACAAAAATGATATATTCAATTACAAAAATGATATATTCAATTGCAAAAATGATATATTTAATTACAAAAATGATATATTCAATTACAAAAATGATATATTCAATTGCAAAAATGATATATTCAATTACAAAAATGATATATTCAATTACAAAAATGATATATTCAATTGCAAAAATGATATATTCAATTGCAAAAATGATATATTCAATTGCAAAAATGATATATTCAATTACAAAAATGATATATTCAATTACAAAAATGATATATTCATTACAAAAATGATATATTCAATTGCAAAAATGATATATTCAATTTCAAAAATGATATATTCAATTGGAAAAATGATATATTCATTACAAAAATGATATATTCAATTGCAAAAATGATATATTCAATTACAAAAATGATATATTCAATTACAAAAATGATATATTCAATTACAAAAATGATATATTCATTACAAAAATGATATATTCAATTGCAAAAATGATATATTCATTACAAAAATGATATATTCAATTACAAAAATGATATATTCATTACAAAAATGATATATTCATTACAAAAATGATATATTCAATTGCAAAAATGATATATTCAATTTCAAAAATGATATATTCAATTACAAAAATGATATATTCAATTACAAAAATGATATATTCAATTACAAAAATGATATATTCATTACAAAAATGATATATTCAATTACAAAAATGATATATTCAATTTCAAAAATGATATATTCAATTGCAAAAATGATATATTCAATTGCAAAAATGATATTCATTACAAAAATGATATATTCATTACAAAAATGATATATTCAATTGCAAAAATAATATATTTAATTGCAAAAATGATATATTCAATTACAAAAATGATATATTCAATTACAAAAATGATATATTCATTACAAAAATGATATATTCATTACAAAAATGATATATTCAATTTCAAAAATGATATATTCAATTGCAAAAATGATATATTCAATTACAAAAATGATATATTCATTACAAAAATGATATATTCATTACAAAAATGATATATTCAATTGCAAAAATGATATATTCAATTTCAAAAATGATATATTCAATTTCAAAAATGATATATTCAATTACAAAAATGATATATTCAATTACAAAAATGATATATTCAATTACAAAAATGATATATTTAATTACAAAAATGATATATTCAATTACAAAAATGATATATTCAATTGCAAAAATGATATATTCAATTACAAAAATGATATATTCAATTGCAAAAATGATATATTCAATTGCAAAAATGATATATTCAATTACAAAAATGATATATTCAATTACAAAAATGATATATTCAATTACAAAAATGATATATTCATTACAAAAATGATATATTCAATTGCAAAAATGATATATTCAATTTCAAAAATGATATATTCAATTGCAAAAATGATATATTCATTACAAAAATGATATATTCAATTGCAAAAATGATATATTCAATTACAAAAATGATATATTCAATTACAAAAATGATATATTCAATTACAAAAATGATATATTCAATTACAAAAATGATATATTCAATTGCAAAAATGATATATTCAATTACAAAAATGATATATTCAATTACAAAAATGATATATTCATTACAAAAATGATATATTCATTACAAAAATGATATATTCATTACAAAAATGATATATTCAATTGCAAAAATGATATATTCAATTTCAAAAATGATATATTCAATTACAAAAATGATATATTCAATTTCAAAAATGATATAGGTATATATTTGATAACAAAAAAGTGATATATTTACTTACATAAAATAATGTATTTTTTTACAAAAAATTGATATATATAAATACAAAATGACAAAAAGTCAATAGCAAATATGATTGATATACAGGTTACAGCGGCCGAAATTGTCCCGGACTGCAGCTCGCTACAACGAACTCTTTAAATTATATCATTTAGCAAACGTTCCATTCGTCTACCAAGTATGTAGGTACATAGATATCTATGTAAGTGAAGTTGAAAAATAAAAATTTAAAGTACTTTAAGCGACAGTTATAACCTACCTTTTTATTTCGTACATTTATATAAGTAAGTTATAAAAATAGTATATGATTTCCATTAAAATTTTCCTTTAATAATAATCTGAGATTGTTTACCTTCATTAATGTTTCTTTGAAATGCTTACATAGAAAACTTTCAAAGTTTAAATCCCAAACTGAACTAAATAATGTATCGTTACGAGCAACGAACGCTGATCGGTATAGAGGACACTTTTCCGGTACAGCTTTAAAGGCTTTAACATATTTATGAGATACATTCAAAATAAAAATAATCCAATCAATTTATTTTCAATTTCATATAAGTGCATTATCGTTCATGAAATTGGTAAAAAATAGACCACCAGTTCGAAATCAAACAATTATCTTTTTATTTATATATTAATATTTATTTTCATAGTATATAATGTTATCTGGTTAACCACAAACTTAATCATAAAGGTACAAGAATATAATATAAAAATGATCAATGAATTATATACATAATGAGCATAAACATTTTATAAATAGATGAAATTAAGAAACCTGTTAAATTGCAGTTCCTCTGGCAAAGTATTGGCCCAATACTGTCAGTAAGTAGTCCTTACCCGTACATCTGGCAAAGTATTGGCCCAATACTGCCTGTAAGTAGTCCTTGACAGTACAGCAGTACTCGCCTCTCTATATCAACTTACAACTCTTCATGTGGTTCATAATATGGTAGTTAGTAAACCACAGTAGTTTGGTGGTGTGTGTTTGTGGTGCTGGTGCAATGTGGTTAAATCATTTTATTATTTAATTTTTCACTTAATTTAAATTGAGAGATTTGAAATACTATTGCCTCTTCATTTTCCTCTTAGATTTTGTGTTAGGTAGACTTGTAGGCATCATTTACTATCACCTCTTCATTTTCCTCTTATATTTTGTGTTAGGTAGACTCGTAGGTTTCATTTACTATTACCTCTTCATTTTCCTCTTATATTTTGTGTTAGGTAGGTTCGTAGGCTGTATTTACTATCACCTCTTCATTTTCCTCTTATATTTTGTGTTAGGTAGGTTCGTAGGCTGTATTTACTATCACCTCTTCATTTTCCTCTCCTTCCGTGAGTGCAGCACCGGTGCTTGTGTCATTTCTTGGTGAAAGACTGCATTCACGGAGTAGCTTTTCTGCAACCGTGAACATTGTTACTTACTGGTGGTATGTGATTTTGTTCATGGATCCACTTTCCTTTCTGACTGCTTCTTCCAGTACCTTGTACTTAATTTCCTTCTGTCATCAGCGATATGGCCTTTGGTTCCGAAGCAGACGATAAACTCCTACTAAATTAGATTTTTAATCGGCTACCACCCCAATTTTTCTTTATGAAATTAGCCTTTTTCTTTTCTTTATACCACATAATAAAATAGTGATCGTGTTTCTGAGAATCCTATTAATAAAATGGCTGACAATGGTACCGAAACGGCCGGTTCATCAAATGCCGGAACCAAATCGGGAGGGGGTTTCTTCAGCGTCGCTTTCGCCAGTTCATCCGATAGCAGCGAGGCTGTTACTGGCGCTAATCCAGAGTCATCTTGGATGCAATATTTTAACAGGCACTACTTGAAAACACTCATCAACTCCCTGTACTACCAGGTGAAGAATATATTTAGATTGGGAAAATTTAGACTATTTGGGAAGTGGGCATTCACTTTAGTCTGAAGTTTCTTGAAAGGATGGTAGACTAAACTTAAAAAAATAATATTTTTGTGAGTAAAACGATGTAAGTAATTAGTTATATACACAAAAGATTTTATTCGTCTGAAATATATCCCGAAAAAAGTATATAACAACATTTTATTCCATTATTAATGTTCCTTTATCGATTTATTAACAAGAGAATTATCTTTTTATTAGCTTATTGTCATACTAAATTTACAGATTTTGTACTTTTCTAATTTTATGTATATGGAATCCACAAAGCTCTGGCAAAACAAAAAACGCTTCAAAGTATGTTCAACTTATATTTAGTCTTCGAAATAATCTGCATCTGGCACTTTCTGCCAATGTGTTCTCCAGCTGTACAAACCTCTTGCGGAGAAACTCTGGGGTTTTGAACGCAAATCTCGCTTCCGTACCGCATCCTTATTCACCAGTTATGTAAAATGTGTCCTGTACGACCACACAAGATTTTGCTTGGTACTAGTGGACGAACAGGGCGTCAAGTGGTTCATTATGAGCTGCTGCCAACGGGCCAAACGGTCACTGGAGACGCATACCCACAAAAATTGAAACATG
>CANNZV010000051.1:737547-758985 GCA_947561585.1 Caprella mutica
ACATATAACTACTCTAGTATCTATGATACGTATAACTACTCTAGTATCTATGATACATATAACTACTCTAGTATCTATGATACGTATAACTACTCTAGTATCTATGATACATATAACTACTCTAGTATCTATGATACGTATGACTACTCTAGTATCTATAATATTGCGATAAAAAAGTATATTTTTACACTGTGTATACTTAGAGAAATTAGTCCTCAACTCCCCCAATAAGAGTTTAATTGAAGACCATACTTAGAATCGTCTATTTATTTTAATCCGTACTTAACCCTTTACCGCCTCTGGTCAGGACATTAGAAAAACATCAAATGTAGAAATTTGTTCCATATAATCATATTCTGGCAATAAGAAGCGTAAAAATAAATGTAGACAATGCCGCATAATGATTTTAAATTTCCAACCATCAAAATTTTTTCATTGGACTTAATAAAAAAATAAAATCGAAAGGTGATTTTTTAGAACATTGTTTCATTAAAAGGTTATATATCTAGCATTGTTCTATAAAGAAAGACATACTCTATGACATTAAAGGTTGAAGTATTCATTTTTTTCAGTCGGAAGTTGCGGACTGTGTGATAGTAATAGTAGCGACGGTGTTAGAGGCGACGTCTCTATACCACGAGGGAGCCGCCAGAGCTGGGGGACTCGTGCTGCTACTGAGACTCTGGAGACTCGTCAGGATACAGAACAGTGAGTCATATGAGTCAAGATACAGAACAGTGAGTCATATGAGTCAAGATACAGAACAGTGAGTCATATGAGTCTGAATAATGTGAGTCAATGAGTCAGGTATCATGGATACTAACTAAAATAAATAATAACTATATAGTTTTTTTCTTATATTCTCGTGGAAAAAGTAGGAGGAGCCTAGCAAAAAGTCTGGTGGAAAGACTTAAAAACAATACGTGTGTACGGCCCTTTAGATTTAGTATCTGTGACTTTTAAAGCAAGTAGCTATTTACAATCCAGGAGTTAATATTTCTTTCTTACCAGTTTCCCTCTTGTTTCCACTATTCTTACCAGTTTCCCTCTTCTCTCCACTAGGTATGATGACTGCCTCGAGACTGACTGGAGAGAAGCAAATAAAGAAGGAGAAGGAGAGAACCAAAGAACTGGAGGAGGAGATAAGAGAGAAAGAGAAGATAATAGAGACGCTGCAAGCTCGTAACTCTGTCCTGGAACTCATGAACATGCAGCAGAATGTCACAAAAACTAAAAAATAAACAACACATCACGTCTCAGTACTCGGAAAGTGGTTCTGATTAGCATCGTTACTAGTTAGACCCCCACTTTTCAAGTTCTATGAGTGTCTAGTGTACTACAACATTCCATTCTAATCAATAGGTAGGTCCTTAAAATCTTGTACCATCGAAAAAAGAGGGGCACCTACTTCTGGGACACATTGTACTAGATGATGTACTGTAATTATAGCTACTATAAAGGGCCGTACACACGTAGGGTTTTTGAAGTCTTTCCACCAAACTTTTTGCTAAGCTCCTACTTTTTCACGAGACTATAAGAAAAAACGATAAAATTGTTATTTATTTCAGTTAAAATAAATAACAATTACATCGTTTTTTCTTTTATTGTCGTGGAAAAAGTAGGAGGAGCTTAGCAAAAAGTCAGGTGGAAAGACTTAAAAAACCCTACGTGTGTACGGCCCTCATGTCTATAATCATATAATAATTATAGTAGGTAATAATGTACTATAATATTTCATCCAGTACTACAATCTAGATATGAAGTACTATATCTAGTACTACAATCTAGATATGAAGTACTATATCTAGTACTACAATCTAGATATGAAGTACTATATCTAGTACTACAATCTAGATATGAAGTACTGTATCTAGTACTACAATCTAGATATGAAGTACTGTATCTAGTACTACAATCTAGATATGAAGTACTATATCTAGTACTACAATCTAGATATGAAGTACTATATATAGTACTACAATCTAGATATGAAGTACTATATCTAGTACTACAATCTAGATATGAAGTACTGTATCTAGTACTACAATCTAGATATGAAGTACTGTATCTAGTACTACAATCTAGATATGAAGTACTATATCTAGTACTACAATCTAGATATGAAGTACTGTATCTAGTACTACAATCTAGATATGAAGTACTATATCTAGTACTACAATCTAGATATGAAGTACTGTATCTAGTACTACAATCTAGATATGAAGTACTGTATCTAGTACTACAATCTAGATATGAAGTACTGTATCTAGTACTACAATCTAGATATGAAGTACTGTATCTAGTACTACAATCTAGATATGAAGTACTGTATCTAGTACTACAATCTAGATATGAAGTACTGTATCTAGTACTACAATCTAGATATGAAGTACTGTATCTAGTACTACAATCTAGATATGAAGTACTGTATCTAGTACTACAATCTAGATATGAAGTACTGTATCTAGTACTACAATCTAGATATGAAGTACTATATCTAGTACTACAATCTAGATATGAAGTACTGTATCTAGTACTACAATCTAGATATGAAGTACTATATCTAGTACTACAATCTAGATATGAAGTACTATATCTAGTACTACAATCTAGATATGAAGTACTATATCTTGTACTACCATCTAGATATGAAGTACTATATTTAGTACTACAATCTAGATATGAAGTACTATATCTAGTACTACAATCGAGATATGAAGTACTGTATCTAGTACTACCATCTAGATATGAAGTACTATATCTAGTACTACAATCTAGATATGAAGTACTATATCTAGTACTACAATCTAGATATGAAGTACTGTATCTAGTACTACAATCTAGATATGAAGTACTGTATCTAGTACTACAATCTAGATATGAAGTACTGTATCTAGTACTACAATCTAGATATGAAGTACTATATCTAGTACTACAATCTAGATATGAAGTACTGTATCTAGTACTACAATCTAGATATGAAGTACTATATCTAGTACTACAATCTAGATATGAAGTACTGTATCTAGTACTACAATCTAGATATGAAGTACTGTATCTAGTACTACAATCTAGATATGAAGTACTGTATCTAGTACTACAATCTAGATATGAAGTACTATATCTAGTACTACAATCTAGATATGAAGTACTATATCTAGTACTACAATCTAGATATGAAGTACTATATCTAGTACTACAATCTAGATATGAAGTACTGTATCTAGTACCATCAGTTGTGAATATATCTGTCCCTAATACTATATAATGTTATTCGTACCTAAGAATACTATATAATGTTATTCGTACCTAAGAATACTATATAATGTTATTCGTACCTAAGAATACTATATAATGTTATTCGTACCTAAGAATATTTTTCTCTCTTTAATCATCGTAATCTTTTCACATCTATAATCATGTAAGTTCTGAGTTACGGACAGTTCCATATTTTCGATCGTATTCGAATAAATTGTATAGTAATACTTATTTAACTTTTATTTTAATAATTCAATTGAAATAGAAGTCAAATTGTTCCTATCGAAAATAAGGAACTGTGCGATAACTCTGAATTTACCCTATTCAGGAATTTAATAAACCAGTAATAGGGTAACTTACGAATTATCGGTCAGTACTACATCTTCGGTCGTAATAGGATTGAACATTATAAAAATTGTTATTATTACACAGTGCTATCTAATACTTCTGCAAACCCGGGTTTGCAGAAGTATTAGATAGCACTGTGTAATAATAACAATTTCTATATTGTTTTTCTTATATGACCGAAGATGTAGTACTGACCGATAATTCGGAACTTACCCTAATCACATCTTAATTTCCTTCAACAAGTAGGTAGAAAAACGAATAACACTAATTTAGAAAACTCCATTTAGTTACGCATTGTGTTTTTAACATAACAAATATTTATTTATTCTTTTATTTTCATTAAAAAGCTAATATGCAATAAAATATCTTTTTATGAGCTCATGAATGCAGAGAAGCTACTCCGGAAGAAAGTGTTTCCTAGGATATCCAGTGGTAAATAAATTTGCCTTTTTTAAGTCTTATATATTTTTTATTAGGAAAATATGGAAGGTTGTGATAACAAAAAGTCAGGGGTTTAAACCTCCCATTTAGATAAATAAAGTATATATATAATTAGATATATTGTACACAAATAATACCGTGAACACAAGTCAAAGAATTGCATTGAAAAAAATACAAGGTAGCTATTGTGAAAATCCTCTATAATGTAGTGTCCTGAGTGAGGAAATAGCCTCTATAGTGAGCAAATTTTCCTAAAACTGATGGCAGACTAAACAAAATTTGTTCACTATAGAGGCTACTTCCTTACTCAGGACACTACTTCACTAGAGAGGATTTCTACTTTTTAATAACTAATCAAAAGATGTTCATTGAGGAGTTAAATTGGTTAATAATCTATTGAAATAGTTATTCAGTTTTCAATTGACATCAGGCAGATGCACCTTCACCATGTGTGACAATTAGAACATTGAGGCAAGGAATTAAAATATTTATGCTTCCCCTGGAGAAAATTATATAAAATGACTAATTTCTTTATTTCACAAATTATAAACAATAGAAAATAAGTAGAAATCACAAAGAAATAATTAGGCGTTTAACGTCTTCTTCGGAACCAAAGGCCATATCCTTGACGTCAAAATAAAATACAAGGGACTGGAGAAGCAGTCGGAAAGGAAAGTGGCTCCATGAACAAAGTCACCTACCACCAGTCAGTGACAATGCTCATGGATGCAGAAAAGCTACTCCGTGAATGCAGTCACTTACCAAGGAATGTGACGAAAAGGGACACCAGCACCAGTGGTTGCAGTCACAGATGGAAGAGGAAAATGAAGAGGTGATAGATAAATTGAAGGATCTCTCTAAATTAATAATATCAAAATAAAAAACAAACACCCTTTGTGCTAAACATTATTAAACTAAATAAAACATAATTACATAATAACAACAAACTGAAATGTTGTAATCACAGTAGCTACAATATATATTATATTATAGTTCACCAAATCAAGTGTCCCAATAAAATGTTAAATATTTTCAAAATGGCAATTACTAAGAGAAATATATTAATCCTCTATATCATAGGTAGGGTAAGTTACGAATTATCGGTCAGTACTACATCTTCAGTTAATTAAGAAAAAACAATATAAAAATTGTTATTATTACACAGTGCTATCTAATACTTCTGCAAACCCGGAGTATTAGATAGCACTGTGTAATAATAACAATTTCTATATTGTTTTTTCTTATATGACCGAAGATGTGGTACTGACCGATAATTCGTAACTTTCCCTAACCAGTTCATTATTAAAGAGTATATAAAATGAGCAAATTAGAATGTAGAAAATAAATAAATTTGACTAATGATAAAAGTTTACCAAGTTTTGCCAACTTCTTTCCAATTATTCACCAACTTTCCTATTCCAGAGGTGTCCAGCGAGTTAATAGAATTCTGTAGTTTAAGTAGATACTGATGCTTTTTCCGCAACGCAACGACTCCTTCTTTTAAACGCTTCTCATCATCTATTAGGAACTTATAAACACTTTTTCTTTGCTTCTCTTTTTTGGTTATCTTCAAAGAAGACTGAATTCTAACTAATCTGGCACTATCTCGCATCAATTCTCTGTTGGTAGATGCCACTCTCGCTGGCAATGACTTTTGTACTTTTTGAACGCAAGATAAATCACAGCCATCGATTGCCAGCTCCAATTTGCTCTCTGAAGACAAAACACTGGTAACGAACCTTAAAAGATTGTCTGGTGTCAAAGGAAGGCGGGAATCGAACACCCGACTGCTAGCCCCGCCCCCTCGCTGGTAGTTAGCTCCGCCTCTTCGTGGGTAGTAGACGAAGGCGGGTAAATTCTGGAAGTTGACGTTCCAAGGTACTGTGTTAGCACTGACGTCTATTCTTGCAAAGACAATCGTGTCGGCAAGTTTGTGGTAGGTGTTGTTTGCACTGAAGTAACTGGCAACATTCAACATAGCAGTCGATGCAGTGTTACAATGAGCACAACTACGCCTGTGAAAAAGCACCAGCACATTCTGCGGAGAGAAATTACTAATGTTTCAGGAAATCAAAATTGAACGAGGACTAAAAACTGATAAAAGTCACTATGAACTGAATTTCAAAATCCTAGATCCTGAGAATATTATTATAGACGGAGAGAATTAAAGAGTATTGAATGGTTCTACACCAGCGGTAGCTATATAGCTAGTATTCTATACCATTTCATTTCGTTTTGTCTTTGATATTCTTAAAATTTTAAAAGGATATCTACTTGTAGCTATAGCTATTCATTTCCTCTCCTTTGGCTAAATTATATAGAGGGAATATTACCACAGTTTACCCTATAGCTCTAATCTACTCACCTTTTCTTTAGTGCTCAAAACCTTCAGGAACTTTTCAGATGTGAAATCTTGCAGTTTCATGAAGTCCTCATCTTTAGATGGCGTATTTTCTTCCACCTGGATGTTTTTACGTACTTTACTTATCTTCCTCAAAGATGAATAAATTTTACTGGTGTCTGACTCGACATAAACCTCCTCTGCGTAATCTTTCAAATGTTCACTCTGAGGTTGTTCTGATAAATACTCTCTATCGAGTAACGACTCGCTAAAATTATACACAAAATTAGACAGAGTTAGAGGGTTAATGGGACTAGATATCGTGTAGTGCTCTTCGTGCTGTAAATCTACGATAGCAGCACCGGTAGAATCCTCACCTAAGTTAATGCCCCAGTGTTCAGCTAAATCAAAATGCTCTATGGAATCTATCACACTAAATGATACGGTTCTATTATCACAGCCACGACCTAAAATCTTGGGAAGCACATTTTTGATATCAAATGCAGGTTTACGTGATTTCTTCTTCAGAAGATTTTTACGACAATTCTCCATCTTCCACCAACGGTACACTTCAACAATTTTCCTATCTTTTATGCTCCTCCTCTCCCTTGCCATCAAATTTTTATTTTTATTTGCCAAACTAGTGTTGACTGAGCTGTCAAACCTTGGCTTCTCACAGGGAGGTTCAAAGTCACCAGCTGGCAGGTTGTAACCAAACAGATTCTGACAGGCACCATCCACCAGATTCCAAACCAGTTCAGTGACACCGGATTTAGCAAAAAATGGCATTAGTTTATGGCAGGTGAAATGGCCATCTGAGCAATCACTTTCTTCACTTTCCATCGCCTTCGGCTCGTAAATTACGTAATCCTCTTCGTCGAAATCATCAGCTTTGGAGCACATCTCCATTTCATCGGAAAGTAATTTACTTTTTCTGCTTTCAGCCCCTACGAGAAATTCTGAGGCTTTTGAGAGTCTGGAGACGGAACTGGAGTTTTGGGAGCAGATATTGTAAGAAATCCAAATTCCTCTAGCCTGAAAAATAGGATTCAGCTATAACTTAAACTTGAACAACAACCCCAATTATTTATCAACTATAGTAAAACTCCTGAGTTATGAAGTCCTGAGTTATTAAATTCTGAGTTATTAAATTCTGAGTTATGAAGTCCTGAGTTATGAAGTCCTGAGTTATGAAGTCCTGAGTTATGAAGTTCTGAGTTATTAAATTCTGAGTTATGAAGTCCTGAGTTATTAAATTCTGAGTTATGAAGTCCTGAGTTATTAAATTCTGAGTTATGAAGTCCTGAGTTATTAAATTCTGAGTTATGAAGTCCTGAGTTATTAAATTCTGAGTTATGAAGTCCTGAGTTATTAAATTCTGAGTTATGAAGTCCTGAGTTATTAAATTCTGAGTTATGAAGTCCTGAGTTATTAAATTCTGAGTTATGAAGTCCTGAGTTATTAAATTCTAAGTTATGAAGTCCTGAGTTATTAAATTCTGAGTTATGAAGTCCTGAGTTATGAAGTAGTTTACTATGTTTAAATTATAGAAAATGATATAGCTACGTCAAGAATTTCGTCATATTTATCCCTGAATGACCATAATTTTCTCCAATATTTTAATCATAGAAAACTATCTAGTGCACCAGAGATATGAAGTGGCTCTGAGTAATGAAATAACCAATGGTCACTTCATAACTCAGGGTTTTTACTGTAGCTAAACAAAAAACCTAAATTTATTGCTTCAGGTATAAGTTGATAAAATTGTTAGCAACCTAAATGGCAAATTGTACTCACAATATCAAAGATAGCGTTGGTTTCTTCGTAAGGTTGATCAGGACTGAAGACAACCAAAGCTGGACCTGCATCGAAACTCTTACTCAGCAGTGAACTTTTACCGTTTGGAATCTCCAGCCACGAGGGACTGCGCGCTACAGGAATCAAATCAGTGATCCACTGTAAGATGGGCTTTGGATCATTCAAATACTTGGTGCCATTGAATACCTGTGCCAAAAAAGGAGAAATTAACTAGCTACAATGTTTAGAGTATAGCTAGCTATTGAATGAAGAAATGTATAAGGTAGAATTAAAAGTACAAAGCATGAAATTGTGCACATATATTAATTCCAATTCGATGGGTAGGTTTTCTGATAGAATATCTATACTATAATAAGAGCCGCGTCTGTCCGTGTGTCACACTTTTATTAAGAAATACATAATAAAAGGAAAAACAAATCATTTGTAGAGGCATCATGACTACGCGCTACAATAATATTGACACTAATTGTTTAAAAAGATTATATTTTGGCTTTTGAGAGACAATTTTTTTGTTTAATCAGAATATGTTTATCTATAATACATTCGATTATAATTTAAATTCAATAACAGGTACTGTACTGGTAATTATAACACAGAAACTAAGAAGTAATTCAAACATACACCTCTTTGACCACACTGGTGACATAAAATAACCTTATTTTCAAAATCCAACTCAAAATAGCACCATTGGTCTTAATTTAACATCGGAAATATTAACAATATATGACTTCATGAAGCTCACCAATAGTCTACTTACTAAAGAAAAAATAGTTAATCCTTTCATTTAAGGGATGAAAAAGACAAGGAGGGTAGCTAATACTCCACTACTCACATACATAGCATCTAGCATCACCAGTTTGATGAGAGGCATGACTCTGTTTCTGGTGACTGACTCCTTGGTCTCATTGCCAAACAGACCCAAATCACGAGCTAGACCATAGTCTGTTATGACAGCCCACACACACTGTCAAAAGAGAACACATTGGCATTTACGTACAAGGTGAATTAAAAAAGATAAGGACTTGTCAAAACATGTTAGGACTTGTCAAAAACATGGTAGGACTCGTCAAAAACATGGTAGGACTCGTCAAGACATGGTAGGACTCGTCAAGACATGGTAGGACTCGTCAAGACATGACAGGACTCGTCAAGACATGATAGGACTCGTCAAGACATGATAGGACTTGTCAAGACATGATAGGACTTGTCAAAACATGATAGGACTTGTCAAAACATGATAGGACTTGTCAAAACATGACAGGACTTGTCAAAACATGATAGGACTTGTCAAAACATGATAGGACTTGCCAAAACATGATAGGACTTGTCAAAACATGATAGGACTTGTCAAAACATGTTAGGACTTGTCAAAACATGATAGGACTTGTCAAAACATGTTAGGACTTGTCATAACATGACAGGACTTGTCAAAAAATGTCTTAAAATACCAAACCATGTTTGAACGTGGATTTTGTAGAGTGGCTCAAGGAATAAATACAATCATGTCAAGTTTTTGAGCTTTATTAATTAGTTAGAAAAATATATTCTGAAGAGAAAGTTCTTACCTCTTTCCTCTTATCTACCTCTAGCCAGTGGATAGACGCTTTGTACAGGAGAGTGAAGTGACTGTTTGCAGTGAATCTCAAGTCATCATCCTCTGAGTTGTAGTTGGCGATGAACACCAGAGCAATGGCCTGGCAGATTGAGATGCAATTATTTAATTTAGCAGCTGAATTCATCATTATTAATTTAGTAACCCGAGGCCATATCATTGACGTCAAAAGGAAATTTAAGTTAAAGACGTAAGTAAAGTCTTACTGGATGGGATAGTTGGAGAGCAGCAAAGTCCCTTCTGTTGCCTATGAATTTGTACGGCAGGATGGCGCTGTTTATGAACCGCACAAAATGCTCTGACTCGTAAGGACCACTGTATGCCAGTGCTCTGTTATCACGACTCACTGTAGGAGCAAGCGTTTTACCTGAAAAAGGAATGTTTCAATTAGAAGAAGAAAAAGTATAGCTATGGTAAGAAGATGTGACAGGAATACAGCCAGAATATGCTACAGAATGTGACATATGCTACAGAATGTGACATATGCTACAGAATGTGACAGGATATGCTACAGAATGTGACATATGCTACAGAGTGTGCCATATGCTACAGAATGTGACTCACTTTTCTCACCAATGTTCACATGCAGAATTAGCACAGGGTATCTCGTTAGTTTGTGAGTGTTGCGGCAAGAGCTTCCAGGATTCCAACAGTTGATGGCAGCAAAAACAACCTACATTGAATAGGAAACATTTAGAATTTATTTATTAACAATAACAATTAGCTAGATATCTTTTGAAAGTTTCAAATTAGAATGCAAAAGTAGAATAAAGTTGAGAAACAAACAGATTATAGCTATATAATTTTCAACAATTATTTTCAACAACAATAGAGAATGTAAAACCATTGTTATATTTAGCAAAATAACATTACAATAATAATTAATGTATACTGTAGCAATTCTTACCTAATAGATAGCAAATTGTGTAGTGAATTAAAGTCAATATTCAAATAAAAACACAAAATTATGTAGCTATCAGAGATAGCGTCAGACCGGGTGGCTTTGCGCACTTCAACATTTCGGGTGAAGTTGCGCATCGGTAATTGACGGTGAATGCGTGAAAATATTTTAAATCTGACAACACCATTGGAAAGAGCAGCTCTTAAACCCCCAAGTGCATAAATTTCACGAAAATCGTAAGAGATTAAGTATAGATACTAAGTGTTCAAACAGAGACCTATGTTTTTTATGGTAAAATAATTATTTTGGACTAGAATCGAATCTCCGCGAACTATGCTGTAGTGTTGATAATTATGCTCCAATTTGATTGCAATTTACGTTGGATACGCATAATTTACTGCAGATTAACGTCATGTAAGATGATTTTAATAATATTTATAAATTATTGAGATATAACCAATATACTAGATGCGCAACATCACCCTGGGAATATTTTAATTCACGGGTGGACTTGCGCACATTTATTAAAAAAGTTAAAGAGCTCTTATTCATTAATAAACCTGTGATATTCATCCCCGATACTCCTATATCACGGCAATTCCACAGTAGTTTCACGGCAATTGTACAGCAGCCTCACGGCAATTCCACAGCAGCCTCACGTTAATTCCACAGCAGCCTCACGGCAATTCCACAGCAGCCTCACGGCAATTCCACAGCAGCCTCACGGCAATTCCACAGCAGTCTCACGGCAATTCCACAGCAGTCTCACGGCAATTCCACAGCAGTCTCACGGCAATTCCACAGCAGTCTCACGGCAATTCCACAGCAGTCTCACGGCAATTCCACAGCAGTCTCACGGCAATTCCACAGCAGTCTCACGGCAATTCCACAGCAGTCTCACGGCAATTCCACAGCAGTCTCACGGCAATTCCACAGCAGTCTCACGGCAATTCCACAGCAGTCTCACGGCAATTCCACAGCAGTCTCACGGCAATTCCACAGCAGTCTCACGGCAATTCCACAGCAGTCTCACGGCAATTCCACAGCAGTCTCACGGCAATTCCACAGCAGTCTCACGGCAATTCCACAGCAGTCTCACGGCAATTCCACAGCAGTCTCACGGCAATTCCACAGCAGTCTCACGGCAATTCCACAGCAGTCTCACGGCAATTCCACAGCAGTCTCACGGCAATTCCACAGCAGTCTCACGGCAATTCCACAGCAGTCTCACGGCAATTCCACAGCAGTCTCACGGCAATTCCACAGCAGTCTCACGGCAATTCCACAGCAGTCTCACGGCAATTCCACAGCAGCCTCACGGCAATTGCACAGCAGCCTCACGGCAATTGCACAGCAGTCTCACGGCAATTGCACAGCAGCCTCACGGCAATTGCACAGCAGACTCACGGCAATTGCACAGCAGACTCACGGCAATTGCACAGCAGACTCACGGCAATTGCACAGCAGACTCACGGCAATTGCACAGCAGACTCACGGCAATTGCACAGCAGACTCACGGCAATTGCACAGCAGACTCACGGCAATTGCACAGCAGACTCACGGCAATTGCACAGCAGACTCACGGCAATTGCACAGCAGACTCACGGCAATTGCACAGCAGACTCACGGCAATTGCACAGCAGACTCACGGCAATTGCACAGCAGACTCACGGCAATTGCACAGCAGACTCACGGCAATTGCACAGCAGACTCACGGCAATTGCACAGCAGACTCACGGCAATTGCACAGCAGACTCACGGCAATTGCACAGCAGACTCACGGCAATTGCACAGCAGACTCACGGCAATTGCACAGCAGACTCACGGCAATTGCACAGCAGACTCACGGCAATTACACAGCAGACTCACGGCAATTACACAGCAGACTCACGGCAATTGCACAGCAGACTCACGTCAATTGCACAGCAGACTCACGGCAATTGCACAGCAGACTCACGGCAATTGCACAGCAGACTCACGGCAATTGCACAGCAGACTCACGGCAATTGCACAGCAGACTCACGGCAATTGCACAGCAGACTCACGGCAATTGCACAGCAGACTCACGGCAATTGCACAGCAGACTCACGGCAATTGCACAGCAGACTCACGGCAATTGCACAGCAGACTCACGGCAATTGCACAGCAGACTCACGGCAATTACACAGCAGACTCACGGCAATTGCACAGCAGACTCACGGCAATTGCACAGCAGACTCACGGCAATTGCACAGCAGACTCACGGCAATTGCACAGCAGACTCACGGCAATTGCACAGCAGACTCACGGCAATTGCACAGCAGACTCACGGCAATTGCACAGCAGACTCACGGCAATTGCACAGCAGACTCACGTCAATTGCACAGCAGACTCACGTCAATTGCACAGCAGACTCACGTCAATTGCACAGCAGCCTCACGGCAATTCCACAGCAGCCTCACGGCAATTCCACAGCAGCCTCACGGCAATTCCACAGCAGCCTCACGGCAATTCCACAGCAGCCTCACGGCAATTCCACAGCAGACTCCGGGCAATTCCACAGCAGACTCACGGCAATTCCACAGCAGACTCACGGCAATTCCACAGCAGACTCACGGCAATTCCACAGCAGACTCACGGCAATTCCACAGCAGACTCACGGCAATTCCACAGCAGACTCACGGCAATTCCACAGCAGACTCACGACAATTCCACAGCAGACTCACGACAATTCCACAGCAGCCTCACGGCAATTCCACAGCAGCCTCACGGCAATTCCACAGCAGACTCACGGCAATTCCACAGCAGACTCACGGCAATTCCACAGCAGACTCCGGGCAATTCCACAGCAGACTCCGGGCAATTCCACAGCAGACTCACGGCAATTCCACAGCAGACTCACGGCAATTCCACAGCAGACTCACGGCAATTGCACAGCAGACTCACGGCAATTCCACAGCAGACTCACTGCAATTGCACAGCAGACTCACGGCAATTGCACAGCAGACTCACGGCAATTGCACAGCAGACTCACGGCAATTGCACAGCAGACTCACTGCAATTGCACAGCAGATTGGGGCAGTTGCATAGAAGATTGGGGCAGATTCACGGCAGTTGCATAGCATATCGGGGTTAGATTTTCTTCGCACAGTTTATACATAGGATGAACTTGCGCACTGCGCAGTTTCACATTGGGTGAATTTGCGCAGTGCGCAAGTACACCCGGTAATTGCGCAAAATTCACCCGGTTTATCCCCACGATCTTTGCGCACAGTTTTTCGATGATAACTTTTTTTCTATTGAACTTAAAGAGTTGAAACTTGGTGAGCACCTAGGTCTAGCACACAAACCTAGGTCTATCTGCACACAAAAAATCAGATTGCTGACTTCTCTAGTTTTTTCGTAAAATCAAAGTATGCGGAAAATGCGCAAAGCCACCCGGTCCGACGCTACCTCAAGTTGTCAACCACCTATGTAGGGTAAGTTACGAATTATTAGTCTGTTCCACATCTTCGGTCATATAAAAAAGATAAATTAATAATTACTTTATATAGCCGAAGATGTGGATCAGACTGATAATTCGTAACTTACCCAGTAAGAAACACAGAGACAACAACTTATAACTGTTATTAGTAAAAATATCACATAGCTACCTGATCTTTGAGTATTTTTGCAGCTATCATGAATGGTTTGATAGCCTGGATGCTCTCTCTGTCCCAGGGTGCATAGTACATCACAAAAGTGAGTTCAGAGAAAGTGAACTGATTGGCCAGACTGCGCAGATCTCCGGTGTAGTGATCTCTAATCGGAGAATTCACCGGGAAAACTTGCTTGGGGGTTACCTTGTGCACTGTCTGTGGGAAACTGAAAAAGAAGCAGTTGCTAATCATAGAAAAAGAGCAGTGAGAAATCATATTATTCATTTCATGTGATGAAATCATTACTTCATGACCCTGAATTTGTATGAATACCAAAATAAACTAAATGGAAGACAATGATAGTAAGTGACTTGCTTAGCCTTGCTATTGCTATTTGCCTATTGGCATGAAGCATTATAGCATCTAAAGTTTACATGAAGTAGCCATTTAAAATTTGAAGATTACTATCAACAGTAGATAACACATTTTCTTCTGAGTAAGGGGTAGCTAGGGGAATCTGGGAATGATGGAATTTGAGGTCCTGACTCCTGATGAAATAATGACAGGAGAATAAAGGTGACTTTTATTTAGCTAATTGTTAAGTCTGTATTTTAGAATAGAATCTATTCAATCAAAAATGTACCTAGGTATACCGTATAATAAATAATAATAATTATTTATCACCAGAAATGCCAGTCTGTAGAAACTGGTAAATTTTTTGTAAAGATCTCTTATTTGTTCGTAGCAAAATTAATGTAAATATAGGGATTAATTCAGAAGTGTTCGAAGTAAAATTAATGTAAATATAGGAATTAATTCAAAATTGTTCGAAGGGAATATCCCAAATATCCAGAGCTGGGCGCGCGAACCTTTTTTTAGGTTCCGAATCCGAACCCGAATCTTCGTCGATTTTGGGTTCCGAACCTCCGTATAGCGAACCCAATTTGGAAAAGTTTGGTCCGAACATTTGTTCCGAACCAAACATTTAGTCCGAACATTTGTAAGCTAACCTCTGATTTTTTAGGTATATAATTTATATCTAAAGATTAAGAAAAACAAAAGTGAACTACAGTCTACACATTTGTATTCGGCCCTTTTACTAACTTATGCTTCCAAGGCTATTAGGACAACCTATATAAAAAAAACAGATTTTTCAACAAGATACTAACTATTTGTCAGAAACAAGTTACAACGAGAAGGTTTCACTCTATGTTAAAAAGACACATGTCTTATTTATGGTGACAGGACAATAACCCCCCGTGCAAAAAAAAACCCCGCGGTCAAAAAACCCCCGTGCAATATACCGCCGGACTAAAAACCCCCGTACAATAAACCCCCCAAGCAAAAAACCCCCGGTCGATATAAATAGCATAGTTCATTTCAATTAATTTTCATTAATTTCTTATTAATAAAATTAGTATATGCTATAATATAAAGAGATATAGTGCACCTAAGGTTAGGTTAGCAGTCCGATTTGGGGAATTTGGGGGAGGGCTTGCCCCCCCCCCCTCCCCCCGGCCAGGTTTGATATTGACAAAATGTATACTGTACTTATTTTTTACTATAAAATAGGTAATTGGGTATACCTTATTTTGCAAAAAAAAAATTGTCATATTTTCGAAGAAAATGTATAATTAGCTATTGGTTCGCATTGAATAATGTTTATTATATTAATAAAAATGAATTATGCTATTTATTTAGACCGGAGGTTTTTTGAAAGGGTGTTTTTTTGCTTGGGGGGTTTTTGTCCGGGGGGTTTATTGCACGGGGTTTTTTGTCCGGGAGGTATTTTGCACGGGGGTTTTTTTGACCGCGGGGTTTTTTTGCACGGGGGGTTATTGTCCTGGATCCTTATTTATAAACCTACGTTACTGTATATTTACAAGTTGTTAGTTTTTGTACTAAACTAATGTGTACCAAATTTCAATTAAAAATATTGAATATATAAGGAGAAATAAATACATAGCTATATAAGAGATTGGCAACTGAGTGAGCTGAACTGTTATTGGATGGAGTGTGAACCAATCATAGCTCGCACATTTGTCTCTACTACATAAAAACGTGGACACATTCTGGCGTATTGGGTAACCAATCTGTATTTCTACGTTGCCACACGTCACTAAAGTACAATTAATTCCATAATTTACGCTGATTTACGCCGATACGTAAATATTTACCTTTTGAATTAAAAAATATAGTTGGTATTTATGTAGGAACAAAGTCAAGAAAGGCCAGTAAATTTAAAGAAATGACATGAAATATATAAAGTAATTTAAAAAAGATATGCCTATAAAACATACGTCAAATTCATTAGGGTTAATATAATAAATTTATAATAATAATTATACTGTGACTTCATATGACTACATTATAGAGGATTTGCACTGGTAGAACTGCTGTTTCATGAAATACAACTAATTTAGAGAATTTACTGAATAGGAATAAGAGATTCATGGAAAACTTACGAATATTTGTGTAGACTAACCTAAATATGTTCACTAAAGAGGTAAGTTCGCTATACCGGATTTTACTATTCAGCGTGATTCACTATACAGGAGTTCACTATGAGGGAGTTCCACTGTACTAACTATACTTAATAAGTTAGTATCATTGAGTATGACTGAATGAGCATTAAGTATCTTTAAAGTTCCCCTCCAGTCTCCACTCCAATACATAGTTTAAGTTGTTATTCTGAATTCTCTTCTGACCTCCGAATTTCATGCAAAGAAAAATTAAGACCAACTCTGTCGTCATAACATTGCAAGACAATGTATCCATATTAAAGTATCCAAGTATCTAATTAGATCATTTTTAAGTTTTTACTATTAGTTTTCAATTTTTCATTTATATTACAACATTTTTGATTAATTCTATCTAGAGAACTGAAGATATAAAAACTTTTTTCATTTTGTTTGAATATGAAAGTACTATATATACTGTATTATGCTATTCCTATACTCTATTTGCTTGCTTAACTTTTTCTTCTATTCAATATATTAGAAAAGTCAGACAGTGAAGATTACTGTAAATATTTCTCAAAGTTATTTATATTATAATTTATATACATATAATATTATAATACCTATATATAAATTATAATCAATTCAATTTTAAAGCGAATAGCCGAATACTGGATCTTAAATTATCTGTTCAGCCTACCTACTTAGCCGTCAAAAGTTACCTCATTTGAGTAATTTCAATATTTTTTCTTTTAAAAATCTTCATTTGATATTTAGTATTTCATACATTAGTAAAAGCAAAAGAAAAATAATCATTCAAAATAAAAGTAACAAGCTAAGACAAGAAACAAATATTTATAAGATGTTATTGTACGAAGCTTGGTGTGCGCAATTATTCTCTCACATATTTGATCTCGCTAAGCCGCTATAAGAGTTACAGTTAACTGATTATAGCGAGATATTCACCCTTATGTACTGAAACACACTCTTGCATCTAATGCCTGGAAAGATCTCTGATATATTCCTAATATTATTATAGATTTGAATAAATGCTCATAATATGAGTATATTACCATTGATCATCTTCGTTTTTGTCTAATCGTATGTATTTATGCGAAAAATTGAACGATTGAAAAGACAGCTTTAAAATCGGTCTTGAATTTAAGTTATTATTATTATTTTTCCATGAGGACTGGTTAGCCAACGGCTAAGGTACTAGGGTAGGGTGTTATGTAATGTTACCTAATAAATCGTTTATAACCTTACCTATAGTTCTACATATTTCAAGCAATTTTAATTGAGATTTGAGGGAACATGAACCGTTATTAAAGAATTAACTTGTTAAGATTATTATAAAACTTACCGCTATTCAAGAAAGGATGAATAACGTAATGGAAGATGAGCGGGAAAGACACATGTTCTTTGCTTCAGTGTTAAGCAGAAACCTATGTATATAATAGTAGCCGAGAGGTACGGTACATGTTCAGAACGTAAAATAATTAAATGAACAGGTCAGTTTTCCCCGGGTACGGAGGTTCGGACTTGCGAAAAAGACGTTCCGAACACTGAAGTCCGAACCGTTTTTGAAGAGGTTCCGAATCTGAATGTCCGAACCCATTTTCCAGTCCGAACCAGTTCGCGAATAAAGGTTCGCGAACATTCGTGCGGAACGCCCAGCTCTGCAAATATCTCCCATATTCTGCAGACTGGCAGAAATATGCTTTAAAATAATTTTCATTAATTAATTGGTATTGTTATTACTCTATATCAACTTATATGAATAATGATGATTGGTATTTTCTAATTCGGTTAAAAATTAAAAAATATGAAATTTATTTAGCTGATTTAAAAGAGATGAACAATTAAAATAAATATATAATATACCTACCTATAATTATATAATACTAATAATAGAATTAATATAGAGTCATAGACTGGATATTCAGTCATATTCTCACTAGAAAGTTGAGTAATCTGTAATCTTAATCTTAAATTCTTAATTAAGTTAATTTCTAGACTACCTGTCACCTAGTCTATACTTGGTTTACATAATTCCACTGACTTTTAGAAAAAGCTGAAAAAATTCACTATAAATTTCCAGTAATTTGGCTGATTCACAAACATTTTCCCCATTTTTCTACCAAAAATTAATGGTAAGTTGCCAATGATTGGATGGTAACATAAGAATAAATAGCTAAAAACCCACCAACTTTGCCAGAATATAATTTTCAATGGAGAAAAATTCCACCTACTGTTGAGTCTTGACTGTTTTGGCAGACTTGACCAACATGTCGGTGGAATTTAAGGTAGCTACCATGAAATACAGTCTGGCCTGTCACCCAGTTTGTATTTGGTGCACTGAACTCCTCTGACTTTTTTTCAAAAATCTGAGAAATAGCTGCCAACATTTTTCATCAATTTGTCTAGTCCTCCAACTTTTTTCCAGTTTCCCATGCAAAAATTAATGGTAATATAGGAATTAATATCTAAATATCCTCTGACATTACAGGAATTTTCTTATTAGAGAAATTAAATATCTGCGATCTGCCGATATACCAGTCTGCATTTTGTGGTAAATTCCACCGACTTGCCATGTTTCAGAGGCTGGAAAATTGTAAGGCAATTTTTGAGCCAAAATTTCACAAAAAATCTGAGCTAAGCCAATTTGGCTCATTTTTTGAAGATTTCAAGACAAAATTAACATGGGAACATAGCCAGTTTGCAGAGTATGGGACATTTTTAACATTTTCTGTGCGAACAAAACAATCCTTAATTTCCTCCTATATTTACATGTATTTTACTGAGAACAGAAGCCAAAATAAAAGATTTCTTGGAAAACAGTTTACCAGTTTCTGCAGTCTGGGAAAATAGGAATTAATTCAAAAATTTGCCAGTCTGCAGAATATGGAACATTTTTCCAAGACTCTCTGCGGGAGTTTTTGATTTAATATTAGAAATTTGAGATCTCTGCGGGAGATCTTGAATTAATTCCTATGTTACCATTAATTTAACTGCGGGAGATTTTGAATTAATTCCTATGTTACCATTAATTTAGCTGCGGGAGATTTTGAATTAATTCCTATGTTACCATTAATTTAGCTGCGGGAGATTTTGAATTAATTCCTATGTTACCATTAATTTAACTGCGGGAGATTTTGAATTAATTAATATGTTACCATTAATTTAGCTGCGGCCAGTCTGCAGAATATGTGAGATATTTGGGATAATCTCTCCGAACAATTTTGAATTAATTCCTATATTTACATTAATTTTGCTACGAACACTTCTGAATTAATCCCTATATTTACATTAATTTTGCTACGAACAGAATAAGAGATCTCTACGAACACTTTACCAGTTTCTGCAGACTGGAGCTGCGGGAGATTCTGAATCAGCTGCTGAGAGTCAGAGAGTAGCTCTCTCTTAAATTAAAGTCTCTGTGGGAGAAGAGACACATTCTGCAGACTGGAAAATTTGAAGCCAATTAGACATACCTATCTGAAATTTAACCATTTCAAATATAAGCCAATTAATTGGCTTAAACTGACATACTCTTATACTATACATGGCCAACTTGTCGGTGGATATTTTTCCCCTTGGAAAATAATATTCTGCCTTTGGCAAAGTCCACCAAATTACAGGAAATTTATGGTGGATTTTTTCAGCTTTTTGAAAGTCAGTGGGATTTTGTGCACCAAATACAGACTGGCTAGTCTGTTCCTCCAATATTTTAATTATGGTATAACTGTATAACTAGGTAGTTAAAAATTTACCTTATTTGTAGAGTAGTAATGACAAGGAAAGTCACTACAAAGCACTTTAGAGTCATCATGAGTTGTTTCTTGAGATCCTTGAAACTGTGCCTTAAATGCCTAACCAGCCTCTCTTTTCTCGTCAATGGCCTTTTTTCCTCTTCATTAACCACTATCTTTTTATTCTCTGAAAGGGTTGTGTCGTCACCAGCAGCACTGAAGGCTGAGCCATCTCCCTGCTCTTCCCCTTCGTCAGTAGATTCCTCGTCGAGAGAAGAGTTCACTTCGTCGTCGTCAAGCTCGTCCGATGAGTAGTTATTAATGTCGCCTAATGTGGAGGCTTTCACAAGCACAGAATACATTCCCTCTGACACATTATTTCAGTAAGTGCAGTCACTATAGAATTAGTCTGTCATTACGTTGAAGTAGCGACCCATAGCCACTCTACATTTGACACAAACTACGATTACAGAGTTGTAAACAGATGGCTATAGACGACAGAAGTTATAAGTGCAATGAAGGTCATCTCAGTGCCAATCGTCGAGAGTGACGTATCATCTTTGTAGAGTTAGATTCTTCTTTGTAATATTTGATTTCAGTTGCATCGAAGCTATGCGTTAATTTTATTATAAAATCTATATTCTAACTTTAATAGGAAAACCATAATGAATATATGAAATAATTCAAACTTCGATGAATTGAAAATGTGTTATTTTGTTCATATTTGAACAGTCATCCCAAACAGTTTAGAAATCATTTTCTATGAAATTGATACAAAGAAAACTAGGTATAGTTTCTTTACTGGGAGACTACTTTATATTGGGATGGAATATATTTATTGTTTTAGGTAGAATAGTTCTTTCTGTTCACATTTTATTCACACAAAAACCT
>CANNZV010000051.1:760656-817063 GCA_947561585.1 Caprella mutica
AGAGGAGTTCACTACAGAGGAGTTCACTATAGAGGAGTTCACTATAGATGAGTTCACTTTAGAGGAGTTCACTATAGAGGAGTTCACTATAGAGGAGTTCACTATAGAGGAGTTCACTACAGAGGAGTTCACTATAGAGGAGTTCACTATAGAGGAGTTCACTATAGAGGAGTTCACTATAGAGGAGTTCACTATAGAGGAGTTCACTATAGAGGAGTTTACTATAGAGGAGTTCACTATAGAGGAGTTCACTATAGAGGAGTTCACTACAGAGGAGTTCACTATAGAGGAGTTCACTATAGAGGAGTTCACTACAGAGGAGTTCACTATAGAGGAGTTCACTATAGAGGAGTTTACTATAGAGGAGTTCACTACAGAGGAGTTCACTATAGAGGAGTTCACTATAGAGGAGTTTACTATAGAGGAGTTCACTATAGAGGAGTTCACTATAGAGGAGTTCACTACAGAGGAGTTCACTATAGAGGAGTTCACTATAGAGGAGTTCACTATAGAGGAGTTCACTATAGAGGAGTTC
Source organism: Caprella mutica (assembly GCA_947561585.1). Lineage (NCBI taxonomy): Eukaryota > Metazoa > Arthropoda > Malacostraca > Amphipoda > Caprellidae > Caprella > Caprella mutica. The sequence continues at coordinate 761,192 of CANNZV010000051.1, forward strand.
ACTATAGAAGAGTTCACTATAGAGGAGTTCACTATAGAAGAGTTCACTATAGAGGAGTTCACTATAGAGGAGTTCACTATAGAGGAGTTCGCTATAGAGGAGTTCACTATAGAGGAGTTCACTATAGAGGAGTTTACTATAGAGGAGTTCACTATAGAGGAGTTCACTACAGAGGAGTTCACTATAGAGGAGTTCACTATAGAGGAGTTCACTACAGAGGAGTTCACTATAGAGGAGTTCACTATAGAAGAGTTCACTATAGAGGAGTTCACTATAGAGGAGTTCACTATAGAGGAGTTCACTATAGAGGAGTTCACTATAGAGGAGTTCACTATAGAGGAGTTCACTATAGAGGAGTTCACTATAGAGGAGTTCACTATAGAGGAGTTCACTATAGAGGAGTTCACTATAGAGGAGTTCACTATAGAGGAGTTCACTATAGAGGAGTTCACTATAGAGGAGTTCACTATAGAGGAGTTCACTATAGAGGAGTTCACTATAGAGGAGTTCACTATAGAGGAGTTCACTATAGAGGAGTTCACTATAGAGGAGTTCATTATAGAGGAGTTCGCTACAGAGGAGTTCACTATAGAGGAGTTCACTATAGAGGAGTTCACTATAGAGGAGTTCACTATAGAGGAGTTCACTATAGAGGAGTTCACTATAGAGGAGTTTACTATAGAGGAGTTCACTATAGAGGAGTTCACTATAGAGGAGTTCACTATAGAGGAGTTCACTATAGAGGAGTTCACTATAGAGGAGTTCACTATAGAGGAGTTCACTATAGAAGAGTTCACTATAGAGGAGTTCACTATAGAGGAGTTCACTATAGAGTAGTTCGCTATAGAGGAGTTCACTATAGAGGAGTTCACTATAGAAGAGTTCACTATAGAGGAGTTCACTATAGATGAGTTCACTATAGAGGAGTTCACTATAGAGGAGTTCACTATAGAGGAGTTCGCTATAGAGGAGTTCACTATAGAGGAGTTCACTATAGAGGAGTTTACTATAGAGGAGTTCACTATAGAGGAGTTCACTACAGAGGAGTTCACTATAGAGGAGTTCACTATAGAGGAGTTCACTATAGAGGAGTTTACTATAGAGCAGTTCACTAAAGAGGAGTTTACTATAGAGGAGTTCACTATAGAGGAGTTCACTACAGAGGAGTTCACTATAGAGGAGTTCACTATAGAAGAGTTCACTATAGAGGAGTTCACTATAGAGGAGTTCACTATAGAGGAGTTCACTATAGAGGAGTTCACTATAGAGGAGTTCACTATAGAGGAGTTCACTATAGAGGAGTTCACTATAGAGGAGTTCACTATAGAGGAGTTCACTATAGAGGAGTTCACTATAGAGTAGTTCACTATAGAGGAGTTCACTATAGAGGAGTTCATTATAGAGGAGTTCGCTACAGAGGAGTTCACTATAGAGGAGTTCACTATAGAGGAGTTCACTATAGAGGAGTTCACTATAGAGGAGTTCACTATAGAGGAGTTCACTATAGAGGAGTTCACTATAGAGGAGTTCACTATAGAGGAGTTTACTATAGAGGAGTTCACTATAGAGGAGTTCACTATAGAGGAGTTCACTATAGAGGAGTTCACTATGGAGGAGTTCACTATAGAGGAGTTCACTATTGAGGAGTTCACTATAGAGGAGTTCACTATAGAGGAGTTCACTATAGAGGAGTTCACTACAGAGGAGTTCACTATAGAGGAGTTCACTATAGAGGAGTTCACTATAGAGGAGTTCACTATAGAGGAGTTCACTATAGAGGAGTTCACTATAGAGGAGTTCACTATAGAGGAGTTCACTATAGAGGAGTTCACTATAGAGGAGTTCACTATAGAGGAGTTGACTATAGAGGAGTTCACTATAGAGTAGTTCACTATAGAGGAGTTCACTATAGAGGAGTTCATTATAGAGGAGTTCGCTACAGAGGAGTTCACTATAGAGGAGTTCACTATAGAGGAGTTCACTATAGAGGAGTTCACTATAGAGGAGTTCACTATAGAGGAGTTCACTATAGAGGAGTTCACTATAGAGGAGTTTACTATAGAGGAGTTCACTATAGAGGAGTTCACTATAGAGGAGTTCACTATAGAGGAGTTCACTATGGAGGAGTTCACTATAGAGGAGTTCACTATTGAGGAGTTCACTATAGAGGAGTTCACTATAGAGGAGTTCACTATAGAGGAGTTCACTACAGAGGAGTTCACTATAGAGGAGTTCACTATAGAGGAGTTCACTATAGAGGAGTTCACTATAGAGGAGTTCACTATAGAGGAGTTCACTATAGAGGAGTTCACTATAGAGGAGTTCACTATAGAGGAGTTCACTATAGAGGAGTTCACTATAGAGGAGTTCACTATAGAGTATTCTACTATAGACATTAACATTTCACTGGGCTCAGAATCACAATAACTCTCTGTATAGTTTTCCAGAGAAGCTATCCTAATTATTATCACTTCTTCCAAAGTTCCACCATAAGTTATGTCGTTACTGTCTAACTTTGCTTGTCGCTGGTACAAGCTTCCCACACGGAAAAATTATAAACTAGATTTTGATCTGTGATTATCTATACTATAATAAGAGCTGCGTCCGTCCGTCCGTCCGTCTGTCTGTCCATGTGTCACATTTTTATTTAGCAACTCAAATTAAGTAGGAAAATGAAAAAAATGATAGTATTGTTCAGCTACGATTTTGAAAAGTTTTTAAACTAGACGTTGCAGTTTTTCAGTTTTCAAGTTTTCGAATAGGAATATGACTATTCATCGTATGGAAAAAGAGGTGAAAACCTATTTCATGTTTAAAATGTTTAGAACAGGTTTTTCACTCCTTTTCCTGATGACAAATAGATGATATGCGGAGAATGGACATTTGTCCGAATGGACATTTGGCTGAGCGGACATTTGTCCGAATGGACATTTGTCCGAATGGACATTTGTCCGAATGGACATTTGTCCGAATGGACATTTGGCTGAGCGGACATTTGGCTGAGCGGACATTTAACCGACAGATATATCCTTACAGGGTGGCGATAGAAAAGGAATCTCTTTTTCAAATTAGTTTATATCCAAAACTCTCAAAGCTAAAAATGATCTAAAACACTCCTTTATTCGTTCACTTTTTCTGCCTCTATCTTCCACATGGAAATAATTTATTTTCTGTGTTTTTCGTGCTCGCGCAAGGCCTTTTTATTTCCATTTTTTTAATTGGCTGCAGGATGTGTAATTTTAGTCGTAATCTTACCAGATTTTCAAGATAGGTGCAGAAAAAGTGAACAAATAAAGCTAAGTTTTTAGAAATTTCTAGCATTGATAGTTTGTACAATAATAGGTTTTCTATTCTTTGCATCACCCTGTACCTTCATATCTCAGGTGCACTGATAGTTTTCTATGATTAAAATCATAGAAAACTAGGATCATTGAGGGATAACCATGCTGAAATTCTTGACGTAAATCATTTTCTATAATTCAAACATAGAAAATACTTCACAATTCAAGTGCATTTCATAAGTCAGGTTTTATTTTTATATCAAAATCGGAAACTTCGAAATGTAAGAAATGATATTCGAATTTTGAAATTTTCTTCTCCATTTTTTCATTTAGGAATATGTTTATTAAATTATAAGTTTTTAGGAAGACTACAAAAAGTTTCTGACGACATTCAATGAATATGATTTATCCTGAGCTACATGGAATGTGAATAACAATTTTTTAAATTTGGAAATAAACTTTCACTGTTGACTCTCGATCTGCAAAGTAAAATAATTATCGTATTATTTCCCATATAAATTTATCAATATTTACTATTCAATATGATTAATATTTATCTAAATTGAGCTATTTAATTAAATAATATAGTTTACATTCATGCGAATATCAATGATTTAACATATTTCTGTTCAGAAGCCTTTATGCAGTTTCTTTCATTATACGTTACAACAATCATTATCAATTCAAACATCTTTTCAATGGCAATAAGACACTTTCTCACTATACCATTCTTCATTTATAATCCTTTTTACATTCCCAAGATTTATTTGCAGCTGTATAAACTTGCGCGATATTTCCTTACCCATCTAGTAATTGCGCTGTCATCTGATTTCAATTTCTTCCTCCACCCCTAACCCCCCTTTCTTATAGCTTACCCCCCCCCCCCTCCGGTAAATTACCCCTCCCCCCCCCTACCATCTCACCTGGGGCTTTAAACCTGAGCTACCGACATAAATGGTAAGGTGGCAATTTCGTATCGGCTTCCTAGATCAATTTTTAGGAAAATGGTGTAGGTTGTTGTTGTAATTATGTTATATGTATATTGTAGAGAGATTGCATATATAATGCGTACATATTTTCATAATTATATAGTATATACATACAGTAGAACTCCTAAATAGTGAATGTAGTGTCCTGAGTAATGAAGTAGCCTCTATAGTGAACAAATTTATAGCAGAGACTAAAGAAAATTTGCCCACTATAGAGGCTACTCCCTTACTCAGGACACTACATTCACTATTTAGGAGTTCAACAATGGACAGTCTATATATTATATATTAATGATACATATAATATTTATGTAATAGATATAAATAGTTAATTTATTATAATTCACCTAAAATAAAAGGACCGTAAAGCTAATATTACAATTCTCCAACTACCTCATACAATGAAGGTAGCTCCATAACGAAGAATGAACATGTACACATATATATCACCTGTTGCGAATCCTGTTCCAATCCAGCAATAGAGACTGAATCTATCTGGCTTTCGGCCTCAATGTTTAATGGTCCCTCTGCAAACCGAAAGAAGTTGAAGAAAGAAATCTGGACTGGTAGCCATAGAGTCAACTGGCTATACAGTGGGTTCACTTTAATGCACTCTATTTACAATAACCAGAGTGTATAATTCTTGTTTCTAATTCATTGAGAGTTCAATTAATAAAAGGAGTTCACGATTATAAATAAATGAATGCATATGAATACAATACCATTCAACAAAATTATTTTGTTTACTCTCAGTATTCGAAACTCTTATATTTTCAATTATTAATATTATTGTGCCCGTATCGATGACACTGTCTCAAATTATTAGTTTTTTTTTCAATTTGTGTTTCTTTTATTTTTCTCTTATTTACACCAACTTTATGAGGCGCTGTTGATAGAATGACTGTTTAACACATTTTGTGACACACGGACAGACGGATTCACACCAAGACGGACAGATAGATTTACAAAGACAGATGGATTTGTGACTGACAGACAGATGCACAGACAGACTTACTTAAAAATTTTTTCTAAAGAACTAAATAGTTTCTATACAACTTGTAGTGATTAATTTCTTTCCTTTGTATTTATATGCATTATAATTAGGAAACTAACTGAAGGGTACCTAATAAGTTTAGTCATTCATTCCATTAAATAAGCAAGAATATCACAAGCATTTGTTTACAATAGCTGTATTTTTCTCTTTTCGGTGATTTCGTTACTGTAAATATAGAAATATTTTAATTCTTTACTATTTAAGAATTAATGTTTTTATTTCATTATTATTTTATCCATAAAAAAATACTTATTATATTTTTGGTCTTGTAGCTCATTTTCCATATGAAAACATTATTTTAACAAGAAATTAGCATTTCGCAAGTTGTAAGAAGCTTAAATCTTGTATTTCTAGTTATGAATTTATTACAAAAAATAAATATTCCCATTCTTAAGTCATATTTTCTAATGATTTTACTCTATTGAAGGAATTCTTCCGTTCCTCAGTTTAATATTAAATTAAAATTTTTTCTATTAATGCATTTTGTGCATGAACTAACATCTGTATAGAAAATTTTCACCCAAAACTTTTTTTTTCAAAAATTTTCACCACAATCGAATTTCGAAGAAATTGATTTTTGAAATTGAGAAAATTAAAATTGAAGACATTAAGATTTCTTCTAAAACGATATTTTCATATTCGATTTTTTGCTAAAAAACACGAACTGGACTAAATTTATCTTGCAATGGTTAGTTAGCTGACTTGGCTGATATTTCTACTGTGACGGAACAGCTATTTTATTTCAGTCGGTCATCAGAGGCTCGGTAATTAAATATATAAAACTAAATAGAACAAAACATATTACATTGTTTTTATATGCGTTATTTAATTGCGTAATAGACAATTAAAATCAAGAAGTTTCAGCATCTCTAGCTGATTCTAATTGTTTACGTATACTTCTCTATTCCTATCGGTTCACGCATTTACAGGCACGTCAATGATTAAATCGGCTTTATTTACTACATTTAACTAATTTATAAAGCTTCACAGTTTCATAATTAAATTACGAAACATCACAAAATCATCAAGGCTTACATTAATTTTATCGTCTATGGACGAAGATATTAAATTTCCCAACAGTTCCTTCTTCAAGTCTGTAGCTTTTCAGTCGTTCTGAACTTAGAAGACGATTGTTGTCCGTCAATTTAGAACTTTGGAACGGCTTCATTTGGAGCACTATCTACAATAGAGTGGAGTGCCATTTGGACCAAGTGTTCGGTTAGACCAATTTGGAGGCATTTTCGTCACTTCACTTTACAGTCTTTGAGTGGCTATTTGATCCGGTAGCTTGTTCTCGTGTATCATGGATACTTCGTGAAGAAACCGTGTTCTGTATCATGGATACTTCGTAGAATAGAAAGCGTGATACGTATCTTAGATACGACGTCGTAGAACAGAAAGCGAGTGATGTATCTTAGATAAAACGTCGTAGAAAAGAAAGCGAGTGATGTATCTTAGATACGACGTCGTAGAAAAGAAAGCGTGCGATGTGTCTTAGATACGACGTCGTAGAAAAGAAAGCGTGATACGTATCTTAGATACGACGTCGTAGAAAAGAAAGCGTGATACGTATCTTAGATACGACGTCAGAGAAAAGAAAGCGTGATACGTATCTTAGATACGACGTCATAGAAAAGAAAGCGAGTGATGTATCTTAGATACGTAGTAGAAAAGAAACAGTGATACTTATCGTAGATACACATTTAATGGAGAGTGAATATTATGTATCCTAGATACGCCATATATTTGAATTCAAATTCATTATGCATAATGGATACAATCTTCTTTGCCCAGAACATGTGGTTTATATAACAGGGTGACCCACACTAAAGTATACACAACTTAGAATTGATACAAATATCGTATTTATGAGTTATTAAAAAATAAGTTGAAGTAAATTTAAAAATTAGATTTTTTCATGTATCAATTCCACCACCGTCATTGCTTAAGATTGTACCTGTAAGATATATGTATGTTTTCTAACTGAGGTACACTTTTTTATGGGTCACCCTGTATAGTATTTATTTCACTCGGAGTTAAACAGATCCAAACTTCGATAGCTGTCCGAACTTTAAAATAGGAAATAATTTACCAGAAAGAGAAATCGAAATGGTTTTCAACACCGGAAGTTTTAATTGAAATGCAGTATGAATGCACCTGTGATTCGCTCAGAAGTTCGAATCAGAGCTATGCAGCTTCGATTCGAATCTCAGTATAGTGTCCTGAATCCCTAATTATACCGATGGTTGAACACTCTGAACCCATTCCTAGCTTGATTGAAATCTAAAAGGGGTGGGGAATGAATAATTCAAATAGGGCTTATGTAGAATATGGTGAAAATGGCGATAAATAATAAAATTAAATTCATATTGATATAACTCTTTAAATCACATACCAAAATTAAGCTAAAACTATTCAAAATATAAGCCATTTATTTCCCAATGGAAAATACAGTGTCTAGATAAAAAAAAGTCCTCCAAGATATAATATTTTTCCTTAATTTGTGATAGAGAAAACAAGCTCAAAAGTTCAATAAAATTTTGTGTCACACTAAAACAGTTTATCGCATCCTAGTAAGTAGACACCTGAAATATTATGACTGCTGTCATGTAGAGCTATGATTATATTGGTACATATATGGAGAATAAATATATTTGTATTGACTGTAAATAGATATTGTATGAATGTTCTTCACCGTAAGAGTTCATCCCTAGTGTAATATTATTTGTATTGACTGTAAATAGATATTGTATGAATGTTCTTCACCGTAAGAGTTCATCCCTAGTGGAATATTATTTGTATTGACTGTAAATAGATATTGTATGAATGTTCTTCACCGTAAGAGTTCATCCCTAGTGGAATATTATTTGTATTGACTGTAAATAGATATTGTATGAATGTTCTTCACCGTAAGAGTTCATCCCTAGTGGAATATTATTTGTATTGACTGTAAATAGATATTGTATGAATGTTCTTCACCATAAGAGTTCATCCCTAGTGGAATATTATTTGTATTGACTGTAAATAGATATTGTATGAATGTTCTTCACCGTAAGAGTTCATCCCTAGTGGAATATTATTTGTATTGACTGTAAATAGATATTGTATGAATGTTCTTCACCGTAAGAGTTCATCCCTAGTGGAATATTATTTGTATTGACTGTAAATAGATATTGTATGAATGTTCTTCACCGTAAGAGTTCATCCCTAGTGGAATATTATTTGTATTGACTGTAAATAGATATTGTATGAATGTTCTTCACCATAAGAGTTCATCCCTAGTGGAATATTATTTGTATTGACTGTAAATAGATATTGTATGAATGTTCTTCACCGTAAGAGTTCATCTCTAGTGGAATATTATTTGTATTGACTGTAAATAGATATTGTATGAATGTTCTTCACCGTAAGAGTTCATCCCTAGTGGAATATTATTTGTATTGACTGTAAATAGATATTGTATGAATGTTCTTCACCGTAAGAGTTCATCCCTAGTGGAATATTATTTGTATTGACTGTAAATAGATATTGTATGAATGTTCTTCACCGTAAGAGTTCATCCCTAGTGGAATATTATTTGTATTGACTGTAAATAGATATTGTATGAATGTTCTTCACCGTAAGAGTTCATCCCTAGTGGAATATTATTTGTATTGACTGTAAATAGATATTGTATGAATGTTCTTCACCGTAAGAGTTCATCCCTAGTGGAATATTATTTGTGTTGACTGTAAATAGATATTGTATGAATATTCTTCACCGTAAGAGTTCATCCCTAGTGGAATATTATTTGTATTGACTGTAAATAGATATTGTATGAATGTTCTTCACCATAAGAGTTCATCCCTAGTGGAATATTATTTGTATTGACTGTAAATAGATATTGTATGAATGTTCTTCACCATAAGAGTTCATCCCTAGTGGAATATTATTTGTATTGACTGTAAATAGATATTGTATGAATGTTCTTCACCGTAAGAGTTCATCCCTAGTGGAATATTATTTGTATTGACTGTAAATAGATATTGTATGAATGTTCTTCACCGTAAGAGTTCATCCCTAGTGGAATATTATTTGTATTGACTGTAAATAGATATTGTATGAATGTTCTTCACCGTAAGAGTTCATCCCTAGTGGAATATTATTTGTATTGACTGTAAATAGATATTGTATGAATGTTCTTCACCGTAAGAGTTCATCCCTAGTGGAATATTATTTGTATTGACTGTAAATAGATATTGTATGAATGTTCTTCACCGTAAGAGTTCATCCCTAGTGGAATATTATTTGTGTTGACTGTAAATAGATATTGTATGAATGTTCTTCACCGTAAGAGTTCATCCCTAGTGGAATATTATTTGTATTGACTGTAAATAGATATTGTATGAATGTTCTTCACCATAAGAGTTCATCCCTAGTGGAATATTATTTGTATTGACTGTAAATAGATATTGTATGAATGTTCTTCACCATAAGAGTTCATCCCTAGTGGAATATTATTTGTATTGACTGTAAATAGATATTGTATGAATGTTCTTCACCGTAAGAGTTCATCCCTAGTGGAATATTATTTGTATTGACTGTAAATAGATATTGTATGAATGTTCTTCACCGTAAGAGTTCATCCCTAGTGGAATATTATTTGTATTGACTGTAAATAGATATTGTATGAATGTTCTTCACCGTAAGAGTTCATCCCTAGTGTAATATTATTTGTATTGACTGTAAATAGATATTGTATGAATGTTCTTCACCGTAAGAGTTCATCTCTAGTGGAATATTATTTGTATTGACTGTAAATAGATATTGTATGAATGTTCTTCACCGTAAGAGTTCATCCCTAGTGGAATATTATTTGTATTGACTGTAAATAGATATTGTATGAATGTTCTTCACCGTAAGAGTTCATCCCTAGTGGAATATTATTTGTATTGACTGTAAATAGATATTGTATGAATGTTCTTCACCGTAAGAGTTCATCCCTAGTGGAATATTATTTGTATTGACTGTAAATAGATATTGTATGAATGTTCTTCACCGTAAGAGTTCATCCCTAGTGGAATATTATTTGTATTGACTGTAAATAGATATTGTATGAATGTTCTTCACCGTAAGAGTTCATCCCTAGTGGAATATTATTTGTATTGACTGTAAATAGATATTGTATGAATGTTCTTCACCGTAAGAGTTCATCCCTAGTGGAATATTATTTGTATTGACTGTAAATAGATATTGTATGAATGTTCTTCACCGTAAGAGTTCATCCCTAGTGGAATATTATTTGAATTGTCTGTAAATAGATATTGTATGAATGTTCTTCACCGTAAGAGTTCATCCCTAGTGGAATATTATTTGTATTGACTGTAAATAGATATTGTATGAATGTTCTTCACCGTAAGAGTTCATCCCTAGTGGAATATTATTTGTATTGACTGTAAATAGATATTGTATGAATGTTCTTCACCGTAAGAGTTCATCCCTAGTGGAATATTATTTGTATTGACTGTAAATAGATATTGTATGAATGTTCTTCACCGTAAGAGTTCATCCCTAGTGGAATATTATTTGTATTGACTGTAAATAGATATTGTATGAATGTTCTTCACCGTAAGAGTTCATCCCTAGTGGAATATTATTTGTATTGACTGTAAATAGATATTGTATGAATGTTCTTCACCGTAAGAGTTCATCCCTAGTGGAATATTATTTGTATTGACTGTAAATAGATATTGTATGAATGTTCTTCACCGTAAGAGTTCATCCCTAGTGGAATATTATTTGTATTGACTGTAAATAGATATTGTATGAATGTTCTTCACCGTAAGAGTTCATCCCTAGTGGAATATTATTTGTATTGTCTGTAAATAGATATTGTATGAATGTTCTTCACCGTAAGAGTTCATCCCTAGTGGAATATTATTTGTATTGACTGTAAATAGATATTGTATGAATGTTCTTCACCGTAAGAGTTCATCCCTAGTGGAATATTATTTGTATTGACTGTAAATAGATATTGTATGAATGTTCTTCACCGTAAGAGTTCATCCCTAGTGGAATATTATTTGTATTGTCTGTAAATAGATATTGTATGAATGTTCTTCACCGTAAGAGTTCATCCCTAGTGGAATATTATTTGTATTGACTGTAAATAGATATTGTATGAATGTTCTTCACCGTAAGAGTTCATCCCTAGTGGAATATTATTTGTATTGACTGTAAATAGATATTGTATGAATGCTCTTCACCGTAAGAGTTCATCCCTAGTGGAATATTATTTGTATTGTCTGTAAATAGATATTGTATGAATGTTCTTCACCGTAAGAGTTCATCCCTAGTGGAATAATATTTGTATTGACTGTAAATAGATATTGTATGAATGTTCTTCACCGTAAGAGTTCATCCCTAGTGGAATATTATTTGTATTGACTGTAAATAGATATTGTATGAATGTTCTTCACCGTAAGAGTTCATCCCTAGTGGAATATTATTTGTATTGACTGTAAATAGATATTGTATGAATGTTCTTCACCGTAAGAGTTCATCCCTAGTGGAATATTATTTGTATTGACTGTAAATAGATATTGTATGAATGTTCTTCACCATAAGAGTTCATCCCTAGTGGAATATTATTTGTATTGACTGTAAATAGATATTGTATGAATGTTCTTCACCGTAAGAGTTCATCCCTAGTGGAATATTATTTGTATTGACTGTAAATAGATATTGTATGAATGTTCTTCACCGTAAGAGTTCATCCCTAGTGGAATATTATTTGTATTGACTGTAAATAGATATTGTATGAATGTTCTTCACCGTAAGAGTTCATCCCTAGTGTAATATTATTTGTATTGACTGTAAATAGATATTGTATGAATGTTCTTCACCGTAAGAGTTCATCTCTAGTGGAATATTATTTGTATTGACTGTAAATAGATATTGTATGAATGTTCTTCACCGTAAGAGTTCATCCCTAGTGGAATATTATTTGTATTGACTGTAAATAGATATTGTATGAATGTTCTTCACCGTAAGAGTTCATCCCTAGTGGAATATTATTTGTATTGACTGTAAATAGATATTGTATGAATGTTCTTCACCGTAAGAGTTCATCCCTAGTGGAATATTATTTGTATTGACTGTAAATAGATATTGTATGAATGTTCTTCACCGTAAGAGTTCATCCCTAGTGGAATATTATTTGTATTGACTGTAAATAGATATTGTATGAATGTTCTTCACCGTAAGAGTTCATCCCTAGTGGAATATTATTTGTATTGACTGTAAATAGATATTGTATGAATGTTCTTCACCGTAAGAGTTCATCCCTAGTGGAATATTATTTGTATTGACTGTAAATAGATATTGTATGAATGTTCTTCACCGTAAGAGTTCATCCCTAGTGGAATATTATTTGTATTGTCTGTAAATAGATATTGTATGAATGTTCTTCACCGTAAGAGTTCATCCCTAGTGGAATATTATTTGTATTGACTGTAAATAGATATTGTATGAATGTTCTTCACCGTAAGAGTTCATCCCTAGTGGAATATTATTTGTATTGACTGTAAATAGATATTGTATGAATGTTCTTCACCGTAAGAGTTCATCCCTAGTGGAATATTATTTGTATTGACTGTAAATAGATATTGTATGAATGTTCTTCACCGTAAGAGTTCATCCCTAGTGGAATATTATTTGTATTGACTGTAAATAGATATTGTATGAATGTTCTTCACCGTAAGAGTTCATCCCTAGTGGAATATTATTTGTATTGACTGTAAATAGATATTGTATGAATGTTCTTCACCGTAAGAGTTCATCCCTAGTGGAATATTATTTGTATTGACTGTAAATAGATATTGTATGAATGTTCTTCACCGTAAGAGTTCATCCCTAGTGGAATATTATTTGTATTGACTGTAAATAGATATTGTATGAATGTTCTTCACCGTAAGAACAAATATTATTTGTATTGTCTGTAAATAGATATTGTATGAATGTTCTTCACCGTAAGAGTTCATCCCTAGTGGAATATTATTTGTATTGACTGTAAATAGATATTGTATGAATGTTCTTCACCGTAAGAGTTCATCCCTAGTGGAATATTATTTGTATTGACTGTAAATAGATATTGTATGAATGTTCTTCACCGTAAGAGTTCATCCCTAGTGGAATATTATTTGTATTGACTGTAAATAGATATTGTATGAATGTTCTTCACCGTAAGAGTTCATCCCTAGTGGAATATTATTTGTATTGACTGTAAATAGATATTGTATGAATGTTCTTCACCGTAAGAGTTCATCCCTAGTGGAATATTATTTGTATTGACTGTAAATAGATATTGTATGAATGTTCTTCACCATAAGAGTTCATCCCTAGTGGAATATTATTTGTATTGACTGTAAATAGATATTGTATGAATGTTCTTCACCGTAAGAGTTCATCCCTAGTGGAATATTATTTGTATTGACTGTAAATAGATATTGTATGAATGTTCTTCACCGTAAGAGTTCATCCCTAGTGGAATATTATTTGTATTGACTGTAAATAGATATTGTATGAATGTTCTTCACCGTAAGAGTTCATCCCTAGTGGAATATTATTTGTATTGACTGTAAATAGATATTGTATGAATGTTCTTCACCATAAGAGTTCATCCCTAGTGGAATATTATTTGTATTGACTGTAAATAGATATTGTATGAATGTTCTTCACCGTAAGAGTTCATCTCTAGTGGAATATTATTTGTATTGACTGTAAATAGATATTGTATGAATGTTCTTCACCGTAAGAGTTCATCCCTAGTGGAATATTATTTGTATTGACTGTAAATAGATATTGTATGAATGTTCTTCACCGTAAGAGTTCATCCCTAGTGGAATATTATTTGTATTGACTGTAAATAGATATTGTATGAATGTTCTTCACCGTAAGAGTTCATCCCTAGTGGAATATTATTTGTATTGACTGTAAATAGATATTGTATGAATGTTCTTCACCGTAAGAGTTCATCCCTAGTGGAATATTATTTGTATTGACTGTAAATAGATATTGTATGAATGTTCTTCACCGTAAGAGTTCATCCCTAGTGGAATATTATTTGTGTTGACTGTAAATAGATATTGTATGAATATTCTTCACCGTAAGAGTTCATCCCTAGTGGAATATTATTTGTATTGACTGTAAATAGATATTGTATGAATGTTCTTCACCATAAGAGTTCATCCCTAGTGGAATATTATTTGTATTGACTGTAAATAGATATTGTATGAATGTTCTTCACCATAAGAGTTCATCCCTAGTGGAATATTATTTGTATTGACTGTAAATAGATATTGTATGAATGTTCTTCACCGTAAGAGTTCATCCCTAGTGGAATATTATTTGTATTGACTGTAAATAGATATTGTATGAATGTTCTTCACCGTAAGAGTTCATCCCTAGTGGAATATTATTTGTATTGACTGTAAATAGATATTGTATGAATGTTCTTCACCGTAAGAGTTCATCCCTAGTGGAATATTATTTGTATTGACTGTAAATAGATATTGTATGAATGTTCTTCACCGTAAGAGTTCATCCCTAGTGGAATATTATTTGTATTGACTGTAAATAGATATTGTATGAATGTTCTTCACCGTAAGAGTTCATCCCTAGTGGAATATTATTTGTGTTGACTGTAAATAGATATTGTATGAATGTTCTTCACCGTAAGAGTTCATCCCTAGTGGAATATTATTTGTATTGACTGTAAATAGATATTGTATGAATGTTCTTCACCATAAGAGTTCATCCCTAGTGGAATATTATTTGTATTGACTGTAAATAGATATTGTATGAATGTTCTTCACCATAAGAGTTCATCCCTAGTGGAATATTATTTGTATTGACTGTAAATAGATATTGTATGAATGTTCTTCACCGTAAGAGTTCATCCCTAGTGGAATATTATTTGTATTGACTGTAAATAGATATTGTATGAATGTTCTTCACCGTAAGAGTTCATCCCTAGTGGAATATTATTTGTATTGACTGTAAATAGATATTGTATGAATGTTCTTCACCGTAAGAGTTCATCCCTAGTGTAATATTATTTGTATTGACTGTAAATAGATATTGTATGAATGTTCTTCACCGTAAGAGTTCATCTCTAGTGGAATATTATTTGTATTGACTGTAAATAGATATTGTATGAATGTTCTTCACCGTAAGAGTTCATCCCTAGTGGAATATTATTTGTATTGACTGTAAATAGATATTGTATGAATGTTCTTCACCGTAAGAGTTCATCCCTAGTGGAATATTATTTGTATTGACTGTAAATAGATATTGTATGAATGTTCTTCACCGTAAGAGTTCATCCCTAGTGGAATATTATTTGTATTGACTGTAAATAGATATTGTATGAATGTTCTTCACCGTAAGAGTTCATCCCTAGTGGAATATTATTTGTATTGACTGTAAATAGATATTGTATGAATGTTCTTCACCGTAAGAAATCATCCCTAGTGGAATATTATTTGTATTGACTGTAAATAGATATTGTATGAATGTTCTTCACCGTAAGAGTTCATCCCTAGTGGAATATTATTTGTATTGACTGTAAATAGATATTGTATGAATGTTCTTCACCGTAAGAGTTCATCCCTAGTGGAATATTATTTGAATTGTCTGTAAATAGATATTGTATGAATGTTCTTCACCGTAAGAGTTCATCCCTAGTGGAATATTATTTGTATTGACTGTAAATAGATATTGTATGAATGTTCTTCACCGTAAGAGTTCATCCCTAGTGGAATATTATTTGTATTGACTGTAAATAGATATTGTATGAATGTTCTTCACCGTAAGAGTTCATCCCTAGTGGAATATTATTTGTATTGACTGTAAATAGATATTGTATGAATGTTCTTCACCGTAAGAGTTCATCCCTAGTGGAATATTATTTGTATTGACTGTAAATAGATATTGTATGAATGTTCTTCACCGTAAGAGTTCATCCCTAGTGGAATATTATTTGTATTGACTGTAAATAGATATTGTATGAATGTTCTTCACCGTAAGAGTTCATCCCTAGTGGAATATTATTTGTATTGACTGTAAATAGATATTGTATGAATGTTCTTCACCGTAAGAGTTCATCCCTAGTGGAATATTATTTGTATTGACTGTAAATAGATATTGTATGAATGTTCTTCACCGTAAGAGTTCATCCCTAGTGGAATATTATTTGTATTGTCTGTAAATAGATATTGTATGAATGTTCTTCACCGTAAGAGTTCATCCCTAGTGGAATATTATTTGTATTGACTGTAAATAGATATTGTATGAATGTTCTTCACCGTAAGAGTTCATCCCTAGTGGAATATTATTTGTATTGACTGTAAATAGATATTGTATGAATGTTCTTCACCGTAAGAGTTCATCCCTAGTGGAATATTATTTGTATTGTCTGTAAATAGATATTGTATGAATGTTCTTCACCGTAAGAGTTCATCCCTAGTGGAATATTATTTGTATTGACTGTAAATAGATATTGTATGAATGTTCTTCACCGTAAGAGTTCATCCCTAGTGGAATATTATTTGTATTGACTGTAAATAGATATTGTATGAATGCTCTTCACCGTAAGAGTTCATCCCTAGTGGAATATTATTTGTATTGTCTGTAAATAGATATTGTATGAATGTTCTTCACCGTAAGAGTTCATCCCTAGTGGAATATTATTTGTATTGACTGTAAATAGATATTGTATGAATGTTCTTCACCGTAAGAGTTCATCCCTAGTGGAATATTATTTGTATTGACTGTAAATAGATATTGTATGAATGTTCTTCACCGTAAGAGTTCATCCCTAGTGGAATATTATTTGTATTGACTGTAAATAGATATTGTATGAATGTTCTTCACCGTAAGAGTTCATCCCTAGTGGAATATTATTTGTATTGACTGTAAATAGATATTGTATGAATGTTCTTCACCATAAGAGTTCATCCCTAGTGGAATATTATTTGTATTGACTGTAAATAGATATTGTATGAATGTTCTTCACCGTAAGAGTTCATCCCTAGTGGAATATTATTTGTATTGACTGTAAATAGATATTGTATGAATGTTCTTCACCGTAAGAGTTCATCCCTAGTGGAATATTATTTGTATTGACTGTAAATAGATATTGTATGAATGTTCTTCACCGTAAGAGTTCATCCCTAGTGTAATATTATTTGTATTGACTGTAAATAGATATTGTATGAATGTTCTTCACCGTAAGAGTTCATCTCTAGTGGAATATTATTTGTATTGACTGTAAATAGATATTGTATGAATGTTCTTCACCGTAAGAGTTCATCCCTAGTGGAATATTATTTGTATTGACTGTAAATAGATATTGTATGAATGTTCTTCACCGTAAGAGTTCATCCCTAGTGGAATATTATTTGTATTGACTGTAAATAGATATTGTATGAATGTTCTTCACCGTAAGAGTTCATCCCTAGTGGAATATTATTTGTATTGACTGTAAATAGATATTGTATGAATGTTCTTCACCGTAAGAGTTCATCCCTAGTGGAATATTATTTGTATTGACTGTAAATAGATATTGTATGAATGTTCTTCACCGTAAGAGTTCATCCCTAGTGGAATATTATTTGTATTGACTGTAAATAGATATTGTATGAATGTTCTTCACCGTAAGAGTTCATCCCTAGTGGAATATTATTTGTATTGACTGTAAATAGATATTGTATGAATGTTCTTCACCGTAAGAGTTCATCCCTAGTGGAATATTATTTGTATTGTCTGTAAATAGATATTGTATGAATGTTCTTCACCGTAAGAGTTCATCCCTAGTGGAATATTATTTGTATTGACTGTAAATAGATATTGTATGAATGTTCTTCACCGTAAGAGTTCATCCCTAGTGGAATATTATTTGTATTGACTGTAAATAGATATTGTATGAATGTTCTTCACCGTAAGAGTTCATCCCTAGTGGAATATTATTTGTATTGACTGTAAATAGATATTGTATGAATGTTCTTCACCGTAAGAGTTCATCCCTAGTGGAATATTATTTGTATTGACTGTAAATAGATATTGTATGAATGTTCTTCACCGTAAGAGTTCATCCCTAGTGGAATATTATTTGTATTGACTGTAAATAGATATTGTATGAATGTTCTTCACCGTAAGAGTTCATCCCTAGTGGAATATTATTTGTATTGACTGTAAATAGATATTGTATGAATGTTCTTCACCGTAAGAGTTCATCCCTAGTGGAATATTATTTGTATTGACTGTAAATAGATATTGTATGAATGTTCTTCACCGTAAGAGTTCATCCCTAGTGGAATATTATTTGTATTGTCTGTAAATAGATATTGTATGAATGTTCTTCACCGTAAGAGTTCATCCCTAGTGGAATATTATTTGTATTGACTGTAAATAGATATTGTATGAATGTTCTTCACCGTAAGAGTTCATCCCTAGTGGAATATTATTTGTATTGACTGTAAATAGATATTGTATGAATGTTCTTCACCGTAAGAGTTCATCCCTAGTGGAATATTATTTGTATTGTCTGTAAATAGATATTGTATGAATGTTCTTCACCGTAAGAGTTCATCCCTAGTGGAATATTATTTGTATTGACTGTAAATAGATATTGTATGAATGTTCTTCACCGTAAGAGTTCATCCCTAGTGGAATATTATTTGTATTGACTGTAAATAGATATTGTATGAATGCTCTTCACCGTAAGAGTTCATCCCTAGTGGAATATTATTTGTATTGTCTGTAAATAGATATTGTATGAATGTTCTTCACCGTAAGAGTTCATCCCTAGTGGAATATTATTTGTATTGACTGTAAATAGATATTGTATGAATGTTCTTCACCGTAAGAGTTCATCCCTAGTGGAATATTATTTGTATTGACTGTAAATAGATATTGTATGAATGTTCTTCACCGTAAGAGTTCATCCCTAGTGGAATATTATTTGCATTGACTGTAAATAGATATTGTATGAATGTTCTTCACCGTAAGAGTTCATCCCTAGTGTAATATTATTTGTATTGACTGTAAATAGATATTGTATGAATGTTCTTCACCGTAAGAGTTCATCCCTAGTGTAATATTATTTGTATTGACTGTAAATAGATATTGTATGAATGTTCTTCACCGTAAGAGTTCATCCCTAGTGTAATATTATTTGTATTGACTGTAAATAGATATTGTATGAATGTTCTTCACCGTAAGAGTTCATCCCTAGTGGAATATTATTTGCATTGACTGTAAATAGATATTGTATGAATGTTCTTCACCGTAAGAGTTCATCCCTAGTGTAATATTATTTGTATTGACTGTAAATAGATATTGTATGAATGTTCTTCACCGTAAGAGTTCATCCCTAGTGGAATATTATTTGCATTGACTGTAAATAGATATTGTATGAATGTTCTTCACCGTAAGAGTTCATCCCTAGTGTAATATTATTTGTATTGACTGTAAATAGATATTGTATGAATGTTCTTCACCGTAAGAGTTCATCCCTAGTGGAATATTATTTGTATTGACTGTAAATAGATATTGTATGAATGTTCTTCACCGTAAGAGTTCATCCCTAGTGGAATATTATTTGCATTGACTGTAAATAGATATTGTATGAATGTTCTTCACCGTAAGAGTTCATCCCTAGTGGAATATTATTTGTATTGACTGTAAATAAATATTATATGAATGTTCTTCACCGTAGGAGTTCATCCCTAGTGGAATATTATTTGTATTGACTGTAAATAGATATTGTATGAATGTTCTTCACCGTAAGAGTTCATCCCTAGTGTAATATTATTTGTATTGACTGTAAATAGATATTGTATGAATGTTCTTCACCGTAAGAGTTCATCCCTAGTGGAATATTATTTGTATTGACTGTAAATAGATATTGTATGAATGTTCTTCACCGTAAGAGTTCATCCCTAGTGGAATATTATTTGCATTGACTGTAAATAGATATTGTATGAATGTTCTTCACCGTAAGAGTTCATCCCTAGTGGAATATTATTTGTATTGACTGTAAATAGATATTGTATGAATGTTCTTCACCGTAAGAGTTCATCCCTAGTGGAATATTATTTGTATTGACTGTAAATAGATATTGTATGAATGTTCTTCACCGTAAGAGTTCATCCCTAGTGGAATATTATTTGTATTGACTGTATATAGATATTGTATGAATGTTCTTCACCGTAAGAGTTCATCCCTAGTGGAATATTATTTGCATTGACTGTAAATAGATATTGTATGAATGTTCTTCACCGTAAGAGTTCATCCCTAGTGGAATATTATTTGTATTGACTGTATATAGATATTGTATGAATGTTCTGCACCGTAAGAGTTCATCCCTAGTGGAATATTATTTGTATTGACTGTAAATAGATATTGTATGAATGTTCTTCACCGTAAGAGTTCATCCCTAGTGGAATATTATTTGTATTGACTGTAAATAGATATTGTATGAATGTTCTTCACCGTAAGAGTTCATCCCTAGTGGAATATTATTTGTATTGACTGTAAATAGATATTGTATGAATGTTCTTCACCGTAAGAGTTCATCCCTAGTGGAATATTATTTGTATTGACTGTAAATAGATATTGTATGAATGTTCTTCACCGTAAGAGTTCATCCCTAGTGTAATATTATTTGTATTGACTGTAAATAGATATTGTATGAATGTTCTTCACCGTAAGAGTTCATCCCTAGTGGAATATTATTTGCATTGACTGTAAATAGATATTGTATGAATGTTCTTCACCGTAAGAGTTCATCCCTAGTGTAATATTATTTGTATTGACTGTAAATAGATATTGTATGAATGTTCTTCACCGTAAGAGTTCATCCCTAGTGGAATATTATTTGTATTGACTGTAAATAGATATTGTATGAATGTTCTTCACCGTAAGAGTTCATCCCTAGTGGAATATTATTTGCATTGACTGTAAATAGATATTGTATGAATGTTCTTCACCGTAAGAGTTCATCCCTAGTGGAATATTATTTGTATTGACTGTAAATAGATATTATATGAATGTTCTTCACCGTAAGAGTTCATCCCTAGTGGAATATTATTTGTATTGACTGTAAATAGATATTGTATGAATGTTCTTCACCGTAAGAGTTCATCCCTAGTGTAATATTATTTGTATTGACTGTAAATAGATATTGTATGAATGTTCTTCACCGTAAGAGTTCATCCCTAGTGGAATATTATTTGTATTGACTGTAAATAGATATTGTATGAATGTTCTTCACCGTAAGAGTTCATCCCTAGTGGAATATTATTTGCATTGACTGTAAATAGATATTGTATGAATGTTCTTCACCGTAAGAGTTCATCCCTAGTGGAATATTATTTGTATTGACTGTAAATAGATATTGTATGAATGTTCTTCACCGTAAGAGTTCATCCCTAGTGGAATATTATTTGTATTGACTGTAAATAGATATTGTATGAATGTTCTTCACCGTAAGAGTTCATCCCTAGTGGAATATTATTTGTATTGACTGTATATAGATATTGTATGAATGTTCTTCACCGTAAGAGTTCATCCCTAGTGGAATATTATTTGCATTGACTGTAAATAGATATTGTATGAATGTTCTTCACCGTAAGAGTTCATCCCTAGTGGAATATTATTTGTATTGACTGTATATAGATATTGTATGAATGTTCTGCACCGTAAGAGTTCATCCCTAGTGGAATATTATTTGTATTGACTGTAAATAGATATTGTATGAATGTTCTTCACCGTAAGAGTTCATCCCTAGTGGAATATTATTTGTATTGACTGTAAATAGATATTGTATGAATGTTCTTCACCGTAAGAGTTCATCCCTAGTGGAATATTATTTGTATTGACTGTAAATAGATATTGTATGAATGTTCTTCACCGTAAGAGTTCATCCCTAGTGGAATATTATTTGTATTGACTGTATATAGATATTGTATGAATGTTCTTCACCGTAAGAGTTCATCCCTAGTGGAATATTATTTGCATTGACTGTAAATAGATATTGTATGAATGTTCTTCACCGTAAGAGTTCATCCCTAGTGGAATATTATTTGTATTGACTGTATATAGATATTGTATGAATGTTCTGCACCGTAAGAGTTCATCCCTAGTGGAATATTATTTGTATTGACTGTAAATAGATATTGTATGAATGTTCTTCACCGTAAGAGTTCATCCCTAGTGGAATATTATTTGTATTGACTGTAAATAGATATTGTATGAATGTTCTTCACCGTAAGAGTTCATCCCTAGTGGAATATTATTTGTATTGACTGTAAATAGATATTGTATGAATGTTCTTCACCGTAAGAGTTCATCCCTAGTGGAATATTATTTGTATCGACTGTAAATAGATATTGTATGAATGTTCTTCACCGTAAGAGTTCATCCCTAGTGGAATATTATTTGTATTGACTGTAAATAGATATTGTATGAATGTTCTTCACCGTAAGAGTTCATCCCTAGTGTAATATTATTTGTATTGACTGTAAATAGATATTGTATGAATGTTCTTCACCGTAAGAGTTCATCCCTAGTGGAATATTATTTGTATTGACTGTAAATAGATATTGTATGAATGTTCTTCACCGTAAGAGTTCATCCCTAGTGGAATATTATTTGTATTGACTGTAAATAGATATTGTATGAATGTTCTTCACCGTAAGAGTTCATCCCTAGTGGAATATTATTTGTATTGACTGTAAATAGATATTGTATGAATGTTCTTCACCGTAAGAGTTCATCCCTAGTGGAATATTATTTGTATTGACTGTAAATAGATATTGTATGAATGTTCTTCACCGTAAGAGTTCATCCCTAGTGTAATATTATTTGTATTGACTGTAAATAGATATTGTATGAATGTTCTTCACCGTAAGAGTTCATCCCTAGTGGAGTATTATTTGTATTGACTGTAAATAGATATTGTATAAATGTTCTTCACCGTAAGAGTTCATCCCTAGTGTAATATTATTTGTATTGACTGTAAATAGATATTGTATGAATGTTCTTCACCGTAAGAGTTCATCCCTAGTGGAATATTATTTGTATTGACTGTAAATAGATATTGTATGAATGTTCTTCACCGTAAGAGTTCATCCCTAGTGGAATATTATTTGTATTGACTGTAAATAGATATTGTATGAATGTTCTTCACCGTAAGAGTTCATCCCTAGTGGAATATTATTTGTATTGACTGTAAATAGATATTGTATGAATGTTCTTCACCGTAAGAGTTCATCCCTAGTGGAATATTATTTGTATTGACTGTAAATAGATATTGTATGAATGTTCTTCACCGTAAGAGTTCATCCCTAGTGGAATAATATTTGTATTGACTGTAAATAGATATTGTATGAATGTTCTTCACCGTAAGAGTTCATCCCTAGTGGAATATTATTTGTATTGACTGTATATAGATATTGTATGAATGTTCTGCACCGTAAGAGTTCATCCCTAGTGTAATATTATTTGTATTGACTGTATATAGATATTGTATGAATGTTCTGCACCGTAAGAGTTCATCCCTAGTGGAATATTATTTGCATTGACTGTAAATAGATATTGTATGAATGTTCTTCACCGTAAGAGTTCATCCCTAGTGTAATATTATTTGTATTGACTGTATATAGATATTGTATGAATGTTCTGCACCGTAAGAGTTCATCCCTAGTGGAATATTATTTGTATTGACTGTAAATAGATATTGTATGAATGTTCTTCACCGTAAGAGTTCATCCCTAGTGGAATATTATTTGTATTGACTGTAAATAGATATTGTATGAATGTTCTTCACCGTAAGAGTTCATCCCTAGTGGAATATTATTTGTATTGACTGTAAATAGATATTGTATGAATGTTCTTCACCGTAAGAGTTCATCCCTAGTGGAATATTATTTGTATTGACTGTATATAGATATTGTATGAATGTTCTTCACCGTAAGAGTTCATCCCTAGTGGAATATTATTTGCATTGACTGTAAATAGATATTGTATGAATGTTCTTCACCGTAAGAGTTCATCCCTAGTGGAATATTATTTGTATTGACTGTATATAGATATTGTATGAATGTTCTGCACCGTAAGAGTTCATCCCTAGTGGAATATTATTTGTATTGACTGTAAATAGATATTGTATGAATGTTCTTCACCGTAAGAGTTCATCCCTAGTGGAATATTATTTGTATTGACTGTAAATAGATATTGTATGAATGTTCTTCACCGTAAGAGTTCATCCCTAGTGGAATATTATTTGTATTGACTGTAAATAGATATTGTATGAATGTTCTTCACCGTAAGAGTTCATCCCCAGTGGAATATTATTTGTATTGACTGTATATAGATATTGTATGAATGTTCTTCACCGTAAGAGTTCATCCCTAGTGGAATATTATTTGCATTGACTGTAAATAGATATTGTATGAATGTTCTTCACCGTAAGAGTTCATCCCTAGTGGAATATTATTTGTATTGACTGTATATAGATATTGTATGAATGTTCTGCACCGTAAGAGTTCATCCCTAGTGGAATATTATTTGTATTGACTGTAAATAGATATTGTATGAATGTTCTTCACCGTAAGAGTTCATCCCTAGTGGAATATTATTTGTATTGACTGTAAATAGATATTGTATGAATGTTCTTCACCGTAAGAGTTCATCCCTAGTGGAATATTATTTGTATTGACTGTAAATAGATATTGTATGAATGTTCTTCACCGTAAGAGTTCATCCCTAGTGGAATATTATTTGTATTGACTGTAAATAGATATTGTATGAATGTTCTTCACCGTAAGAGTTCATCCCTAGTGGAATATTATTTGTATTGACTGTAAATAGATATTGTATGAATGTTCTTCACCGTAAGAGTTCATCCCTAGTGTAATATTATTTGTATTGACTGTAAATAGATATTGTATGAATGTTCTTCACCGTAAGAGTTCATCCCTAGTGGAATATTATTTGTATTGACTGTAAATAGATATTGTATGAATGTTCTTCACCGTAAGAGTTCATCCCTAGTGGAATATTATTTGTATTGACTGTAAATAGATATTGTATGAATGTTCTTCACCGTAAGAGTTCATCCCTAGTGGAATATTATTTGTATTGACTGTAAATAGATATTGTATGAATGTTCTTCACCGTAAGAGTTCATCCCTAGTGGAATATTATTTGTATTGACTGTAAATAGATATTGTATGAATGTTCTTCACCGTAAGAGTTCATCCCTAGTGTAATATTATTTGTATTGACTGTAAATAGATATTGTATGAATGTTCTTCACCGTAAGAGTTCATCCCTAGTGGAATATTATTTGTATTGACTGTAAATAGATATTGTATAAATGTTCTTCACCGTAAGAGTTCATCCCTAGTGTAATATTATTTGTATTGACTGTAAATAGATATTGTATGAATGTTCTTCACCGTAAGAGTTCATCCCTAGTGGAATATTATTTGTATTGACTGTAAATAGATATTGTATGAATGTTCTTCACCGTAAGAGTTCATCCCTAGTGGAATATTATTTGTATTGACTGTAAATAGATATTGTATGAATGTTCTTCACCGTAAGAGTTCATCCCTAGTGGAATATTATTTGTATTGACTGTAAATAGATATTGTATGAATGTTCTTCACCGTAAGAGTTCATCCCTAGTGGAATATTATTTGTATTGACTGTAAATAGATATTGTATGAATGTTCTTCACCGTAAGAGTTCATCCCTAGTGGAATAATATTTGTATTGACTGTAAATAGATATTGTATGAATGTTCTTCACCGTAAGAGTTCATCCCTAGTGGAATATTATTTGTATTGACTGTAAATAGATATTGTATGAATGTTCTTCACCGTAAGAGTTCATCCCTAGTGTAATATTATTTGTATTGACTGTAAATAGATATTGTATGAATGTTCTTCACCGTAAGAGTTCATCCCTAGTGGAATATTATTTGTATTGACTGTAAATAGATATTTTATAAATGTTCTTCACCGTAAGAGTTCATCCCTAGTGTAATATTATTTGTATTGACTGTAAATAGATATTGTATGAATGTTCTTCACCGTAAGAGTTCATCCCTAGTGGAATATTATTTGTATTGACTGTAAATAGATATTGTATGAATGTTCTTCACCGTAAGAGTTCATCCCTAGTGGAATATTATTTGTATTGACTGTAAATAGATATTGTATGAATGTTCTTCACCGTAAGAGTTCATCCCTAGTGGAATATTATTTGTATTGACTGTAAATAGATATTGTATGAATGTTCTTCACCGTAAGAGTTCATCCCTAGTGGAATATTATTTGTATTGACTGTAAATAGATATTGTATGAATGTTCTTCACCGTAAGAGTTCATCCCTAGTGGAATAATATTTGTATTGACTGTAAATAGATATGGTATGAATGTTCTTCACCGTAAGAGTTCATCCCTAGTGGAATATTATTTGTATTGACTGTAAATAGATATTGTATGAATGTTCTTCACCGTAAGAGTTCATCCCTAGTGGAATATTATTTGTATTGACTGTAAATAGATATTGTATGAATGTTCTTCACCGTAAGAGTTCATCCCTAGTGGAATAATATTTGTATTGACTGTAAATAGATATTGTATGAATGTTCTTCGCCGTAAGAGTTCATCCCTAGTGGAATATTATTTGTATTGACTGTAAATAGATATTGTATGAATGTTCTTCACCGTGAGAGTTCATCCCTAGTGGAATATTATTTGTATTGACTGTAAATAGATATTGTATGAATGTTCTTCACCGTAAGAGTTCATCCCTAGTGGAATATTATTTGTATTGACTGTAAATAGATATTGTATGAATGTTCTTCACCGTAAGAGTTCATCCCTAGTGGAATATTATTTGTATTGACTGTAAATAGATATTGTATGAATGTTCTTCACCGTAAGAGTTCATCCCTAGTGGAATATTATTTGTATTGACTGTAAATAGATATTGTATGAATGTTCTTCACCGTAAGAGTTCATCCCTAGTGGAATAATATTTGTATTGACTGTAAATAGATATTGTATGAATGTTCTTCACCGTAAGAGTTCATCCCTAGTGGAATATTATTTGTATTGACTGTAAATAGATATTGTATGAATGTTCTTCACCGTAAGAGTTCATCCCTAGTGTAATATTATTTGTATTGACTGTAAATAGATATTGTATGAATGTTCTTCACCGTAAGAGTTCATCCCTAGTGGAATATTATTTGTATTGACTGTAAATAGATATTGTATAAATGTTCTTCACCGTAAGAGTTCATCCCTAGTGTAATATTATTTGTATTGACTGTAAATAGATATTGTATGAATGTTCTTCACCGTAAGAGTTCATCCCTAGTGGAATATTATTTGTATTGACTGTAAATAGATATTGTATGAATGTTCTTCACCGTAAGAGTTCATCCCTAGTGGAATATTATTTGTATTGACTGTAAATAGATATTGTATGAATGTTCTTCACCGTAAGAGTTCATCCCTAGTGGAATATTATTTGTATTGACTGTAAATAGATATTGTATGAATGTTCTTCACCGTAAGAGTTCATCCCTAGTGGAATATTATTTGTATTGACTGTAAATAGATATTGTATGAATGTTCTTCACCGTAAGAGTTCATCCCTAGTGGAATAATATTTGTATTGACTGTAAATAGATATTGTATGAATGTTCTTCACCGTAAGAGTTCATCCCTAGTGGAATATTATTTGTATTGACTGTAAATAGATATTGTATGAATGTTCTTCACCGTAAGAGTTCATCCCTAGTGGAATATTATTTGTATTGACTGTAAATAGATATTGTATGAATGTTCTTCACCGTAAGAGTTCATCCCTAGTGGAATAATATTTGTATTGACTGTAAATAGATATTGTATGAATGTTCTTCGCCGTAAGAGTTCATCCCTAGTGGAATATTATTTGTATTGACTGTAAATAGATATTGTATGAATGTTCTTCACCGTAAGAGTTCATCCCTAGTGGAATAATATTTGTATTGACTGTAAATAGATATTGTATGAATGTTCTTCGCTGTAAGAGTTCATCCCTAGTGGAATATTATTTGTATTGACTGTAAATAGATATTGTATGAATGTTCTTCACCGTAAGAGTTCATCCCTAGTGGAATATTATTTGTATTGACTGTAAATAGATATTGTATGAATGTTCTTCACCGTAAGAGTTCATCCCTAGTGGAATAATATTTGTATTGACTGTAAATAGATATTGTATGAATGTTCTTCGCCGTAAGAGTTCATCCCTAGTGGAATATTATTTGTATTGACTGTAAATAGATATTGTATGAATGTTCTTCACCGTAAGAGTTCATCCCTAGTGGAATAATATTTGTATTGACTGTAAATAGATATTGTATGAATGTTCTTCACCGTAAGAGTTCATCCCTAGTGGAATATTATTTGTATTGACTGTAAATAGATATTGTATGAATGTTCTTCACCGTAAGAGTTCATCCCTAGTGGAATATTATTTGTATTGACTGTAAATAGATATTGTATGAATGTTCTTCACCGTAAGAGTTCATCTCTAGTGGAATATTATTTGTATTGACTGTAAATAGATATTGTGTGAATGTTCTTCACCGTAAGAGTTCATCCCTAGTGGAATATTATTTGTATTGACTGTAAATAGATATTGTATGAATGTTCTTCACCGTAAGAGTTCATCCCTAGTGGAATATTATTTGTATTGACTGTAAATAGATATCGTATGAATGTTCTTCACCGTAAGAGTTCATCCCTAGTGGAATATTATTTGTATTGACTGTAAATAGATATTGTATGAATGTTCTTCACCGTAAGAGTTCATCTCTAGTGGAATATTATTTGTATTGACTGTAAATAGATATTGTATGAATGTTCTTCACCGTAAGAGTTCATCCCTAGTGGAATATTATTTGTATTGACTGTAAATAGATATTGTATGAATGTTCTTCACCGTAAGAGTTCATCCCTAGTGGAATAATATTTGTATTGACTGTAAATAGATATTGTATGAATGTTCTTCACCGTAAGAGTTCATCCCTAGCGGAATATTATTAGTATTGACTGTAAATAGATATTGTATGAATGTTCTTCACCGTAAGAGTTCATCCCTAGTGGAATATTATTTGTATTGACTGTAAATAGATATTGTATGAATGTTCTTCACCGTAAGAGTTCATCCCTAGTGGAATATTATTTGTATTGACTGTAAATAGATATTGTATGAATGTTCTTCACCGTAAGAGTTCATCCCTAGTGGAATATTATTTGTATTGACTGTAAATAGATATTGTATGAATGTTCTTCACCGTAAGAGTTCATCCCTAGTGGAATATTATTTGTATTGAATGTAAATAGATATTGTATGAATGTTCTTCACCGTAAGAGTTCATCCCTAGTGGAATATTATTTGTATCTCCTCACAAATACCTGTGTGATCCCGGACTTTTATTATTTATAAGGAATATAAAAGCTGTTTGGTAATAGCTACATTATATGATATATTTCGTTAACATTTATTTTATTACTCAATTATATTTTGTCAAATCTGAACGAGATTTGGGTTCAAATCAAAATTATTCAAATTATAATAATTTACAAAACCGAATGACGAGCAATGTCTTTTTTGAAATTTTATAATCTATACCTTAATTAAACCCTAATCTTCACATTCTCCATAGTTGAATATCCCATTCCTTGCCGAAACGTCCATAAGCTAAATAAATATCCCCAATGTTGCTCGCATCTGACTCTCTTTCCATCCATTTTAGCAACAGTTCAGAAAAGTCAGTAAATCTTTTCGCTTCTTCAGATCCAGGGGATATTTCTTAAAGCTTACAAGAAGTACTGGAGAGTCTATCTGGATTACCTGAAGTGAAATGTGTTTTGTAAAAACCTTTTAGCCTATAGTCAAGAAATATGGTAAGCAAGAGAGATATGAGGAGTGTGGTAAGCAAGAGAGATATGAGGAGTTTGGTGAGCAAGAGAGATATGAGGAGTTTGGTGAGCAAGAGAGATATGAGGTGTTTGGTGAGCAAGAGAGATATGAGGAGTTTGGTGAGCAAGAGAGATATGAGGAGTGTGGTAAGCAAGAGAGATATGAGGAGTGTGGTAAGCAAGAGAGATATGAGGAGTTTGATAAGCAAGAGAGATATGAGGAGTTTGGTGAGCAAGAGAGATATGAGGTGTTTGGTGAGCAAGAGAGATATGAGGAGTTTGGTGAGCAAGAGAGATATGAGGAGTTTGGTGAGCAAGAGAGATATGAGGAGTTTGGTGAGCAAGAGAGATATGAGGAGTGTGGTAAGCAAGAGAGATATGAGCAGTGTGGTAAGCAAGAGAGATATGAGCAGTGTGGTAAGCAAGAGAGATATGAGGAGTGTGGTAAGCAAGAGAGATATGAGGAGTGTGGTAAGCGAGAGAGATATGAGGAGTGTGGTAAGCAAGAGAGATATGAGGAGTGTGGTAAGCAAGAGAGATATGAGCAGTGTGGTAAGCAAGAGAGATATGAGCAGTGTGGTAAGCAAGAGAGATATGAGGAGTGTGGTAAGCAAGAGAGATATGAACAGTGTGGTAAGCAAGAGAGATATGAGCAGTGTGGTAAGCAAGAGAGATATGAGCATTGTGGTAAGCAAGAGAGATATGAGGAGTGTGGTAAGCAAGAGAGATATGAGGAGTTTGATAAGCAAGAGAGATATGAGGAGTGTGGTAAGCAAGAGAGATATGAGGAGTGTGGTAAGTAAGAGAGATATGAGGAGTGTGGTAAGCAAGAGAGATATGAGCAGAGTGGTAAGCAAGAGATATATGAGCATTGTGGTAAGCAAGAGAGATATGAGGAGTGTGGTAAGCAAGAGAGATATGAGGAGTGTGGTAAGCAAGAGAGATATGAGCATTGTGGTAAGCAAGAGAGATATGAGGAGTGTGGTAAGCAAGAGAGATATGAGGAGTGTGGTAAGCAAGAGAGATATGAGGAGTTTGATAAGCAAGAGAGATATGAGGAGTTTGGTAAGTAAGAGAGATATGAGGAGTGTGGTAAGTAAGAGAGATATGAGGAGTGTGGTAAGCAAGAGAGATATGAGCAGAGTGGTAAGCAAGAGAGATATGAGGAGTGTGGTAAGCAAGAGAAATATGAGCAGAGTGGTAAGCAAGAGAGAT
Source organism: Caprella mutica (assembly GCA_947561585.1). Classification (NCBI taxonomy): domain Eukaryota; kingdom Metazoa; phylum Arthropoda; class Malacostraca; order Amphipoda; family Caprellidae; genus Caprella; species Caprella mutica. The sequence continues at coordinate 792,768 of CANNZV010000051.1, forward strand.
AAGAGCAGTTTGGTAAGCAAGATATAAACATTGAAGATTAGTAAAATATTCTGATTCAGATGGTTAATCTAAAAATCAAATTAATTTTTTCCTTCCTATTGAAATAAAAAATCCTATTTTTTTTATCAATACCAACAATATATTCAAAATTGTTTTTTTCGGACCGATAAAGTTAAGTTTAATTGATTCCAAAAAAGGCATCATTGGTTTTGGATGATAATATTTTACAAACTATAAAAGTCACTTTATTATCATTATAGATGACATACACTTGTTCGCTGTTAGAAATTAAAATGAAACGGGGTAAGTTACGAATTATCGGTCAGTACTACATCTTCGGTCATATAAGAAAAAACAATATAAAAATTGTTATCATTACACAGTGCTATCTAATAATAATAACAATTTTTATATTGTTTTTTCTCATATGACCGAAGATGTAGTACTGACCGATAATTCGTAACTTACCCTTCCTAACTTAATAGAGAAAAAAATAGTATATTTTATATTCAACAAAATACTACCATCTCAAAACAAGGTTGCCTTTTTCTAATCACCCTGTATAGTTATTTAATGTTCGACATTTACTTGATTACAATCTAAAGAACTTCTTTTGAATTTAAATGAAAGTCAAACTTGCTAAAAAGAAAAGAATAAAATCATGTCAATATTTCCGACTTGTTACTCGAAATAGACGCTGTGTGATGTTCTGAAGTGAAATGTGAGAAAATGTTGTTATGAAAATGTTGTTTTGAAAATGTTGTTTTGAAAATGTTTTTATGATAATGTTGTTTTGAAAATGTTGTTATGAAAATGTTGTTTTGAAAATGTTTTTATGAAAATGTTGTTTTGAAAATGTTATTTTGAAAATGTTGTTATGAAAATGTTGTTTTGAAAATGTTGTTATGAAAATGTTGTTATGAAAATGTTGTTTTGAAAATGTTGTTATGAAAATGTTCTTCTGACCCACCATTTTCGAAAGGAGAATTGCATTTTTATGCCGTTTAAAAACTTCACTTTTTGATAGGGATCAAAATTACTTAAACTTTTTTAAGTGTCGAAATAGGAACCGTATCGTCAGTTTTCAGTTGGAATAAGTCACGTGTCTTTCGTAGAGAAGGTGTTTCTATTTTTAGGTCTGAAATAAAATGTTTTCTTCTTTTTACGTCCCAATAGATATAAATTTATATATCTGGAACTGTTCCAAAATCACGCGATTGTGGGGACAGTGAATTGTCACAAAAAGATTCTGTTCGGGAATTCAGTACCTAATTTTCATAATTTGAACATAAGGTTGGTTGGTGAAATATAAATTGGATAAAATGGCCTATCTGATATTCGTGAGTAAAGCTCGAGTAAAGATCGAGTAAAGATCGAGTAAAGCTCGAGTTAAGATCGAGTAAATATCGAGTAAAGATCGAGTGAAGAACGAGTAAAGATCGAGCAAAGATCGAGTAAATATCGAGTAAAGATCGAGTAAAGATCGAGTAAAGATCGAGTAAAGATCGAGTGAAGATCGAGTGAAGATCGAGTAAAGATCGTTTAAAGATCGAGTAAAGCTCGAGTAAAGATCGAGTAAAGATCGAGTAAAGATCGAGTAAAGATCGAGTAAAGATCGAGTAATGCTCGAGTAAAGATCGAGCAAAGATCGAGTAAAGATCGAGTAAAGATCGAGTGAAGCTCGAGTAAAGCTCGAGTGAAGATCGAGTGAAGATCGAGTGAAGATCGAGTGAGGATCGAGCAAAGATCGAGCAAAGCTCGATTATGTCTAAGGGAAATTTGAATTATTTTAGATGCTAGATAGATACCTTACCATTTTAGTCTCTCAATTTTTGCTATTTAATTTTTCTATAATATTAAAAAATTATATATGATATTTTTGAAATTTTAACTTTGATAATTTTAAAGTTTCAATTAATGTAGATTAAAGATATCGATTTCAACTTCATTACCAATTCTACTTACGCCGAATCCATGAAATTTTAGAAGAGTTTGTGCCTAGTATTCCAATTCGATATCGAAATCTGGCCTCTTGTCCGAATCCAAGTAAATCTGCAGTGAAAATAAATGTACCTTCTTTTTCTTCTCATTCGATCCATGTGCTTCTTTCCTTTTAATTTCAGCTAAACATTTATCCGAAATATTGAAACTCGAATCAGTAAATTATCGTCGAAAACCATCATTCGAATCCAGCCAGATGAATATTAACTGCAGCTGCAAGTTTGGTAGTCAGTTCGAATTTTCAGATAATTTGTTTGCTTTTGACTTGCGATCGGATTTTCGTTCGGAATGATTCAGATGCGATTCCAATATTCCGAATTCGTGGAAGTTTTGAATCCCAACTGTACGTGTGTTCGTTTGAAGTGTATACAAAGGGATGAAAGTTAGTCGGATTCGGACAGGGATATAATTTCGACTGCTGTGTGATGGCTCAATATTACAACCAAAGGAAGAACTATTCTTCCGAAAATTCTTTGAAAACGAAAAATATAAAAATGGCGGATTCAATTTTAAAAAGTAAAGTAGAAGAATACTATACTGTACTTTGAAGGTGATGTTTTAGTTGTCATTAATTTGTAATCTTGTTATTCGCATAACTCAAAAAGTATTCAACCAAATTGCTTGAAATTTAGTGGGACGATTGGTCATTATCCAGGAACAATTTGGTTAGATTTTGGGAGCGATTGGGTCAAAGGTTTATGTCATTTATAACTCAAGGATAATTGAATGGTCAAGGTCATTTATAAGCGGTGTCAAACTATGCGCTCATCGAGTGCACGTTCTAGTTTACTATTCTTAGAACATATTACTGTATTTTGAATAGTTTACTGTACTATGAATACTGTAGTGTGAATTCTGTACTGTATTTTGTGTGGTGGCTAAATTTTCACTTAAGATCAAAGTTCACTCCCACATTTACGTGGGCTAGTTAGCTCTACAGCAACTAATTATTATCCTCCGTCTCGTCAAATTGCTTCCCCGCGCTACAAGAACATCTGAGACTTCTTTTTAATTAGAGTATACCCCAGATGAAAGCGTTAGAGAGTATGTTAGAGTATACCCCAGATGAAAGCATTAGAGAGTATGTTATAGTATACCCCAGATGAAAGCATTAGAGAGTATGTTATAGTATACCTAATGGGCCGTACACACGTACAGTTTTTGAGTCTTTCCACCAGACTACTTTTTGCTAAGCTCCTCCTACTTTTTCCTCAAGAATATAAGAAAAAACGATATAATTATTATTTTATTTTAGTTGGTATCCAAGATACCTGCAGGTATCATGGATACCAACTGAAATAAAATAACAATTTTTTCTTAATTCTCGTGGAAAAAGTAGGAGGAGCTTAGCAAAAAGTAGTCTGGTGGAAAGACTTAAAAACCGTACGTGTGTACGGCCCTTCATAATCTTAGATTGTAGCATCAAATGAGAGCCTACATTTAATGTGATTCATAAATTAAGAATAGCTACTGAAGTAACTAAAATTGAGAGGGTAAACAGTGATTGTTATCCTATTTTCAGTTTAAGTAAGCTTCCATATAGGGGAAAAATGAGTACTGAATTTTTCACCTGATTTTTTATTTTAAGGAAAGGGGGAGTCATTTGTGCTGAAATTCTCAATAATAATAAAAAATAAAAACACGAGTAAAACTAAATACAGATCAGAAAAATGTGTATGCAAGGTTAGGATAGCGGGCTGGTTGGGGTAGCTAGGGGTGCTTGCCCTGTAGCTTCTATAGTGACAATTAATATACTTTGTATTGAGGTTTTGAACAGGGGGGGGGGGGGTTACTTTATAAGGAGAGGTTAGTTCTTTTTTCATTTAATTCTATGTATGATTCAGTTGAGGTATTAACATTTTCTCTCCTTCTGTGTCGATTGATGTCATTCTTACTCTCATTTTGTATGTTGAATAAAAATAATGAATATGCAATTTTATCCTATAGGCTTTTTAATATTTTATATGAAATCTTAATTACTTTGCCTTATCTGTTTCCTTTTTGTAAACATTTTTAAATCGGTGTAATGGACAGTGATGGGAAAGATTGAAAATTAACTGATGATGATTGATAGGGTGAGTAACGAATTATCGGTCAGTACTACATCTTCGGTCATATAAGAAAAACAATATAAAAATTGTTATTATTACACAGTGCTATCTAATAATTTTTATATTGTTTTTTCTTATATGACCGAAGATGTAGTACTGACCGATAATTCGTAACTTACCCTATTTAAAAGTTAGAAAAATCTACAAAAAAATATACAGGGTGTTTTATTTTCCCTTCGTTTCCGTCGTTCATCGTTTCATAAAATATTAATTTATTAATTACCAACTATTTCTTAATTAACTATTAATTAAAAATTCATATTCTGACATTATATGAATATGAATAATTATTAAATTATTAAATAAATAGTTTTTTTTTTATCAATTGTATAGTTACAATTTATAATAATTTTTATTTTTACAACTTTAAATTAACGATATTATTTAATAAAATCTAAATTGCACTTGCTATATGTATTCTTTTAACCAGCTAATGATCCATTCACAAAATGTGTACTAAAAATAGTAGCCAATACATACATCATTTCTAACCGAATCTTTTTTCGATTGCAGTTGAACATCTCCGGTCGAATCGAGCGGTCGGAAGCCATGAAATATTTAGTGCACCAACTCCAGTGCCGCTACATCATCATCCACTGTCGAACTCTGGCAAAATATTAAATGTCTCGAAGAGGCAGAAACATATGCAGACTTGAGGACCAAAAACTGGAACAGCTTTTTGACTTTATTCATTTCTGATAAAAGTTATTTGAAATTTTTAAAAAATATCCTCCAAAGAAATCAATAGAACCGACTGATTCCTCCTTGAAGTTAGTTAATCTATTACTTAGGGCCACCTTAAAAATGGATTAGCGAAGTCCAAGTCCCTTTCCACGATGTATTCTGGGGCCTTAATGTCCGCTAAGTTAAGAGCATCACAAAGAGCTCATAAAACCCATAACGTCAAGTCCCACAGCTACCAGACACCACAATACTATGAACCAAACTCTACCAGTGTGAGTATGGTCTTCAGGGCTGCTACCACTCAATCCAACCTACCTACTCTCACTACTGGCGGAGAACCTTGCAGAAATATGAGTATTTTCAGCGGAGGGACTAAAAATCCCCTCAAGTCCCAGAGTTCTCCCACAGGAAGCATGGACGGAAAAGGAAATAATTCATTGTTTCCTCGACGATCTCAGGTAAGGAAAAGATTCTCATTCAGTGTAACAGGTAGAGATATTCTCATTCAGTAGAGATGTTCTCATTCAGTAGAGATGTTCTCATTTAGTAGAGATATTCTCATTCAGTAGAGATGTTCTCATTCAGTAGAGATGTTCTCATTTAGTAGAGATGTTCTCATTCAGTAGAGATGTTCTCATTTAGTAGAGATATTCTCATTCAGTAGAGATGTTCTCATTTAGTAGAGATGTTCTCATTCAGTAGAGATGTTATCATTCAGTAGAGATGTTCTCATTCAGTAGAGATATTCTCATTCAGTAGAGATGTTCTCATTCAGTAGAGATATTCTCATTCAGTTTAACAGGTAGAAATATTCTCATTCAGTAGAGATATTCTCATTCAGTAGAGATATTCTCATTCAGTAGAGATAATTCACCATTCACCTCTTTCCCCATTCACCACTTTCTTCATTCACCACTTTCCCCATTCACCTCTTTCTTCATTCACCACTTTCCCCATTCACCTCTTTCACCATTCACCTCTTTCCCCATTCACCTCTTTCACCATTCACCTCTTTCCCCATTCACCTCTTTCTCCATTCACCTCTTTCCCCATTCACCTCTTTCACCACTCACCTCTTCCACCATTCACCTCTTTCCCCATTCACCTCTTTCACCATTCACCTCTTTCACCATTCACCTCTTTCCCCATTCACCTCTTTCCCCATTCACCTCTTTCACCATTCACCTCTTTCACCATTCACCTCTTTCCCCATTCACCTCTTTCACCATTCACCTCTTTCACCATTCACCTCTTTCACCATTCACCTCTTTCCCCATTCACCTCTTTCACCATTCACCTCTTTCCCCATTCACCTCTTTCCCATTCACCTCTTTCACCATTCACCACTTTCTTCATTCACCACTTTCCGCATTCACCACTTTCACCATTCACCTCTTTCACCATTCACCTCTTTCACCATTCACCTCTTTCCCTTTCCTTTCAGGCCAAGAGGCAGTGGTCAATCCAGGCCGTGAAGGGCAAAGTGACTACCAGTTGCCTGTGGAATGCTTGCAAAGCTCTCACCTTCGGCACCTTCCTCATCATCATTGGGGCTGGTATGGCTACCATAGGTGAGATGGGAGACACCCTCAGTGTGAGCAAAGTGGGGGTGAATATCAGTAGGTAGCATGCAGAAGACCATCTACAACAGAGTTCTACAAATAACTACAACTAGGTCACTATATAGAGCTTACTTCACTATAGAGGAGTCAAGATATGCATAGAAAACTGATGGCCTTTTATGGCAGACTACACAAAATATTTTCACTATACAAGGTACTTCATTACTCATGACTCTACAAATCAGGATGGTTCACTATAAAGGACTTCATTATAGAGGTGTTTTATTTTAATAGGCAGAAAAAAAATCACATTCTTTAATATTAAAATAAATAAATTTAATTTTAAGTTTTTTTTTGATCGATTTTTCAAATGAACAAAATAGAATAGTTCACCAACAGGACTCTGTTAAATTGTCATTAAATCTTTCTTCTCAACCAACCTTCTTCTTTGAGAAGGTTTGTCTTTGAGCCTTCAGAGTTTACCCTGCCTTCATTAAGCACACAATGAAGGCTTTGCTTGGGCTTCACACACACAAACATTGTTTGTTTTAATCAAGAAGACTTGGTGAATTAAGTGAGGACTGAAACGAAAAAGTGACGCGACTCAGAGGGGAAATTTTAGGGAAGAAAAATTTGAATTGTCGTAAATGTGAAATTTTAGTAAATAATAAGAATGGAAAAATCTAACTTGCTTTAAATCGGGAATTTTAATAACGAAGAGTAGAAATATTCGTAATATCTTAAATTGGAATAATTAATAAAAGAAAAATTAGAAGCTATGAAGCATCTGAAATGTGAACTAAAATAATTTATTATTATTTTATTTAAAAAAATAATTTTTACTTATTAATTCAAGTAGAATATTTTTTAATGATGCTTATAATTGATGAACAAATGCTATACGAATAAATAATTAATTAATAAATGGTATATTAGATAGGGTAGGGGCCCAAAATTTTTATTTCTTTTTTCAATTCCATACGGGAAACATTAAAAATCTAACAATTATTTTCAAACATTTCGGTATATAATTATTGCTCTAAATTATATTTTCTTTTTCTTTTCTCAATATTATTAAATATATAATAGTGGACAATTAAATTATATCCAAATTAAACCAATTTAATATAAAATATTCAAATATTAATTACGAATGAAAAAAATATTTCAATTTTATTTACCAAATCTTACCTATTAGCATTTATATTACATACTATTACATACTATTACATACTATTACATACTATCACACTCTTGTGAGTTATATAGTACTATCATGACGAACTAAAGCGATGCCTCATAATAGATGATATTTCTCTGGTGACAAGTCCACGGATTTGAGTATCCCTTAGTCAGTGCCATCTGCTTTAGGGCTGACTGTATCCCGATAAATGGTTATATGGCTACGTGTATTGGAGAAATAATTAGAGTTATATCAGTTATAATTAGAAATGTTATTTTACTTTATTTTTCCTTGAGCTTTTATGATAAAATAAAAAAAATCTGATAAAACTATGAATATACTTAAAAATTTTTACTAATTGAACATTCAATTTTTATACTGAACGAATTTTATGGCAGACCTAAGATAATTTGTTCACTATAGAGGCTACTTCCTTACTCAGGACACTACATTCACTATAGACGATTTCATTATAGAGGCGTATTAACTCTAGAAATTAGTACAATTTGCCATCAATTCTCACCCGATTCCAAATCAATTCCCATTCCATACAAACCATCTAAAATTGGATTATGGTGACAAGGTTTTAACAACAACAATAACAACAACAAACATAACAACAACAACCCGACGGTAGTCTGGACAATTGGTGGTAAAATTGTGTGACTGTTTTTACTCTGATTTGATAGTGAGTTTGTTAATCTCTTATTTAGATATTGCAGAATTTGATTTAAAATTGGATTATGCGAAATATTAAAACGGAATTGAAATAAAAAAAAGAAATTTTAGAAATAAAACAAAATTTATATGTTTTTATAAATATATATATTTAGATTTTAATAAATAAAAATTTATTATAATTATAAATATAAATCATTAATAAAATTTATATTATTTTTAATTATGAAATTAGAAAGATTATAAATATAAAATTATAAAAATAATGAATAAAAATTTACATAAATTTTAATTATAAAGTTATAGAATACAAATTGTAAATCTAAATAAAGATATAAAAATTCTATTATCAAAATCACACCTCAACTATTTTACCATTCTTACAAATAAAACTGATAGATTATATTTCTAAAATTTTAATATAATATAAGATTTATAGATATAATAAGAAAGTATAAAGCATATATAAACTCAATTAAATTAATAACTCGTTTTTATATTATCATTTTTAAAGTGTTCATTAATGTTAATTTCACAAATCACAGTTTTCTAATTTTCTATCATTTCCAAATCTTACAAATTTGTCATCGTGTACTCAGACCAATTTTAAAATATCTACAAACATTACAATTAGTGAACTGAGATAATAAATCATTAAGGAAAAGCTTTTCTTTGACTGTTTGAGACAAAAAATTATAATAAGGCTATAAATAAAATACAATTAGAAAACATACCATATAGCTAAATAGAAAAATACATAAATTAACTATAATTACAAATTTTTTTAAATTAAGGATATAAAAAATGTCATACATTTTATGTATGTTTTTAAAAATTTTAACATTTATTTCTCTTATTTTTTTTCAATTTTTATATATTTCTATAAATTTGATAATTTCCTCAGAAAATTTGAATGCAACTTATTTTCCCAGGTTACTATGCAGAGGAGGACCAAATTCGTCGCATGAGTCTCAACCTAACTACAGTGAAGGCAAACAGCACCACCAACCACCGGTGGCCAATCCACCCCCCGACCTCCATCAAAGGAAATGGGGGAGCCAGACCTCCCCCCGCCAAAGCCAACAGTTACAACTATGACGCAAAGACTGAGGGGGAACTGACTAGAAGTGGTTCAGAGGAAGACAGGTTCAACAGCAGTGACTATGGCAATGGTACTAAAGATAGCGAGGCGGTGGTGAGTAACGTGATTATCCCAGGCAAGAAGGATTTATTCCTAGGATATCCCCAGGTAGCAATGATTCTTGGGCCAATATTGTCACAATATTGGCAATATTATGACAATATTGCCAATATTATAACAATATTGGCAATATTGTGACAATATTGGCAACATTGGGACAATATTGGGACAACATTGGCAATATTGGGACAACATTGGCAATATTGGGATAACATTGGCAATATTGGGACAAAATTGGCAATATTGGGACAACATGGGCAATATTGGGACAACATTGGCAATATTGGGACAACATTGGCAAAATTGGGACAACATTGGCAACATTGGGACAACATTGGCAATATTGGGACTTCATTGGCAATATTGGGACAACATTGGCAATATTGGGAAAATATTGGCAATATTGGGACAACATTGGCAATATTGGGACAACATGGGCAATATTGGGACAACATTGGCAATATTGGGACAACATTGGCAATATTGGGACAACATTGGCAATATTGGGACATCATTGACAATATTGGGACAACATTGGCCCGAGAATCATTGCTCCATGGGTCCCCCTAATATCCCAGGGATAAATCCACCTTGCCTGGAACATTGGGGTAAGTTCCGAATTATCGGTCAGTACTACATCTTCGGTCATATAAGAAAAGACAATATAAAAATTGTTATTATTACACAGTGCTATCTAATAATTATTTTTATATTGTTTTTTCTTATATGACCGAAGATGTGGAACTGACCGATAATTAAGAACTTACCCTTGTTATAATTAAATCTTTACTATAATTTTTTTATTTTCTGTTTAGTTTGAGTTCAGAATTATCGTTCAGTTCCACATTTTCAGACACTTGAGGAAAAAAGATAACAGTTGAATAACTAGAGCACATACTTTCGCCGCCACTTCAATCGATTTTGACTTTTTCATGACCTTGATTTTGACCTTTGATCCTATCGCTCCTAAAATCTAACCAAGTGGTTCGTGGACATTGACCAATCGTCTCACCAAATTTCAGACAATTTGGTTGAATACTTTTTGAGTTATGCGAATAACAAGATTACCATCAATTTAATATGACAAAACATAACCTTCTGCAATTTTTGAAGGTACTACCCTTTTTATACATTTCCTCAAGTTTCTGAAAATGCAAAACTGTCCAATAATCCGTAACTTACCTCATTGCCTGCTGTTTCTAGATCCATTTCACTGACGACTTTGTTTCATCTTCTAGATCTTATTTCCGATGGGAGTCCGTCTTCCATACGAGGCTCTGGGACTAACCAAATTGGCGTACGTTGGACCCATCGTCATGGGGGTTGGAGGTAAGTGAAGGAACTTAGTCGAAAAGAATTCTATAGTAGAAACATGAATTTGTCTTTGAAAAATACTTATACAATGTAATATAAATAAGTGGAATATTATTTGTATCTTCTTGATGAGAAAGATTCTTTGTAATGAAGGACTTTTATGGTAAAAAAATTTCTGTTTTTTTTATAATTTGAATATAAAATAAAGTATCTGCAATTTTAAACTAAATATGATGAATATACAAAATTTTTGGTTATCTTTTTAAATACGCTATAGGTATACTTGCAGGCCCCACTTTTACTACCAAATCACGTCTCAGTCTTATAATAAATGGTAATAAGACCGAGGTATGTCACAAACAAGTATATAATTGTAACACCTTAATTTAACACTTCATTTTCTATGAGTTATAATCAAAGAAAATGGTTGAAAGCTCAAAGTAGTGAAAGCAAAAATCTAACCGTAGCTTAACTCTCACTCAGTAGAGGTGAGTAATTAATAAATACTTAGATTTATATAACTGTGTTACATTGAACAAACAGCAATTTTATGCTCTATGAAATATTTTTGGTAGTAGGGTACTAAGTTCCAAGTTATTGGTTGGTTCTACAATTTCGGACACGTCAGACAAGAGAAAATATTGAAATGCCAATTAAAATAAAAGTTAAATGATGATTAATATTTAAAGATTTCACGTGTTCGAAAATATGGAACCGTGCGATAACACGGAACTTACCCTAAAATAGGACATGTTGATTAGCACTCCAACATTAAATTATCTATAATATGAATTTTAATCTTCTTATTTGCAGCTTTTCATTACGACTTCAAAGAAGGAAAGTACACATAAATACTTAACTAGTGTTCAAAGAGGAAAATATATTTCTACGAAAATAAGGTAGAAATAATAAACCCTGGTGAATCTCAGAATGAAAAGGCTAGAGAACTGTCTATCCTGTATGTATTATAATAGTCACTGTTAGAGTTCTTCTACCACAAAGTCTAACTTCTGAACTACTTGCTTTTAATAAACTCATCTATACAATAAAACTGATTTTTATTGTAGGTAACGTTAAATATAAACATCAAAAAAAGTCTCCGTTTTCTATGTCTACAAGCTGTAATAACATCGAGACATGTTTCGATGTTATTACAGCTTTAAAAAAGTGGGGCCTGCCTGTATATGTATTTGCATATGTTCAGAGCAATTTACCGAATTGCGAAATCTTAAAAATGCGCGGCAGTCTCGAGATTGTGCGAGACACGTAAAGTTTATGAAGAAGGACCAACAGTGATGGAGTAGATAGAATTCTCTAGAATTCGTTAATTTCATGTTTAACGAATTGTTTAACAGGTTACTGTATTTATATATAAATATTATAGAAATTTTCATACATTGGCAATCAAGCTTGAGTAAAGCCCGTATTACACTGTGGCGCTCGCTATGGCGGTCGCCACAGTTTTGTTATTTTTCTCTCTAACTCCGCCCCATTTCTCTCTAATAGCGAAAAATATCTTGGCGAGCACCACGAAATTGTGATCGCTCACTGCGCGATAGAACCAACACCGCCACCGTTTTAGAGTTGATGAAATTGTCACTGAAGCCTGCTAAAGAGATTTGAAGTAGTGGAAAAAGTATTTTGTTTCATTTTAAAAGTTATTTAAGACATTGAACGGCTAATGCGCGATACAAAAAAGGAATGAACGCTTCTGTGTAGTGTCCAGTGTTGCCATACAATCAATGGAATTAAACTTTTTAATATATACGCATGGAATTGTTTCACACAACTATCAAAAAGATAATTAACTGAATATATATTCGGGATGACATTGAATTTTATTGGTACGATTCATTTCATAATAATTTTTTCAATTTTCCCTAAATTTCAATGCACGATCACCGCCATATCGACACGTCTAGTGTAATAGCAATTTTGAGAATGGTGAGCGCCATATCTGTAGAGAGAGACAACACCGCTATGGCGAGCATCACAGTGTAATACGGTAGCTAAAGAGTACTATCTACGCACACACGGGCATTGCGCAATCTCGAGATTGCCGCTCAATTCCAAGAGTCTAAAAACGCGCACTGCAATCCTTAGATTGCGCAAAGTCAGTAAACATTTCGGAACATATACACTATATCAACTGATAGTGATTTTTAGAATCGTTTATTTTACAAGACGATACTTAATCGTTCTTTGCACAACGTTTAATAAAACAAGATGGCGACGATGACTCATGAAATTTTTAATCAACTGTTTACTAGATGGCGTTACTAGATTCAAACTTTATTTTCTTTAATAATCATTATTTTATGGAACCAATCATTTTTTTATTACACATTTAATTTTGCTGATTCCATTTAAATCAAAATTATTAAAGTAATGATCTTGCCCGCACATACAGCTTCCACGTCAGTTAAATTCATATAATTTTTTTTCAGGTTTCGTAATCGTCGCAGCCTGTGTGATGACGTTCGAAGCCCGAGACAGCGCCGCCAAGATAGTTCCAGCCAGATTCCGAAAAACGATTCCAGATAAGGCGTTGATGAGAGAACACGATCCAAGAATCAGGCACATGTCCGCTCAGACCAAATGGGACACCCGGCAAATGTACGAAGACGCAGGACACAAGAATGGCAAAGATATTAATAGGAAGGCCCTGACTTCTGCATTCATCAGATTTTCCAAAACGCTTCAAACCAGTGTTGATTCAACCGGTGAATACTACGACCAGAAAGGAGGTCAGCAGCTGAAAAAGTGTCCCTCAGCTCCTTCCCTCGTTCCAGAATTCCAAGATGGCGACAAGAGGCATGCTGAAGTTGAAGCTCCAAGGATTCTACGTGTCTGCGCTCCACGTCCACAAGTTAGACGGCTGTCTACGAATGTTCTTCCACGTCAGACAATGTCAGTTGATAATCCTGCTCTCAGAGAAGTCTACACAGCAGCACTGCCTCCTTTTATTGGGGAAGGTCGAGATGGGGACGGTATGGATTTGGGTGCTTCAGCAACGGCTGTCCACCAGTCCGAAGACGAAGAAGCCAACTTAGCCATGGATTTGCATCTGCCTCAATGCGCCGTAACACTAATGGTTAGGGACAGCTCCAGGTCTCCAAGTGCCAAAGCGAATATCGAAGAAGAAGTTATGTCCGTAAGTGGCTCGATGATGGAACGTAAATCTATCTCCGAAAACTATTCTCCTATTTTGAAATCCATCAAAGTTGACAAGCAGACTTCAACTGCTGATGGCATATCTTGTAGAGAAAGAGTTCATGGTTGTAGAGGTAGTACCGGAGGATCTTTTCGAGAATCCAAGCGACAGAAGGCTTGTCGTAAAGTCAAGAGGAGTGAGACGATTGACACAGCATCTGGTCACCATAAGCGTCACCATGGTCATCACCATCACAGTCACCACCTTCACTCTAGCAGGAGGTCTTCATCAGCTCGTAGTGTATCAGGTAGGAGTTCTACAGAGGGACGTCATAAGTTGGTTTCTGCAAAAAGTGAGACTGGTCGAAAACATCAGTTGCTTCGTCAGCCGAAAGTGGAAAGTGTTGGTTCACAAGAGGATTTGAAACATCACGGACCATTTAATGTATAGATGTTGTAGCCCTTAGGTGACTTCGCAGTACTCAGACACTCTCAGTACTCGGACAGTGCATCATGTCACCATAGGTCACGAATATATCTGGCCTTTAGATATTTCTGATTCGAAGCGGAAAATTGCCAGTCATTTTTTGAAACATTATTTGGTTTATAAACCTCTTCTAAGAACTCTATAATTCTTTTATTTAATTTGAACTATACCAATTCCAATAACAGAAACAGAAAGTGTACAATTGTATATCCCTAAAGTCCCTGTCATTAAACAGTCATGAAATGTGCAGTGCAACAAACTAGCGGATGCAGAAAACTAAACCTAGTATCTAGTGTCCCCTCAGATTCTAAACGAAGGAATGTGTTTCTATCTCCTAAAGTTTCAAAAGGTCAAAAACACAAAAGTCAAGTAAGTGACTGGCAATTTTCTGCATATCATCTATCCGGTTTCACTTCCCAAACACTGTGAGTGTCCGATTGCGACGGTGTTCCCATGCGTGTATTTTGATAGTAATTCCGTTCATATTTGATAGTGTATAAGATGCATAGTAATTGAGAATCTCTGCTCAAGAATGAGTATACTAATTAACCTGAAATATCAATGCTTCATCAACAGCTCAATGCATATCTTGTGATGAGTTTAGGGTTGTGACTATTTGCTTGAGAATAGTATAGACGGAGAGAATTAAAGAGTATTGAATGGTTCTACACCAGCGGTATAGAGTATTCGATACCATTTCATTTCGTCTGTGATATTCTTAAGATCTATGATTTATAAAGCATATTGTCGCAACCATAGTGACAATATGCTTTATAAATCATAGATAATATTACAGACGGAGAGAATTAAAGAGTATTGAATGGTTCTACACCAGCGGTATATAGTATTCGATACCATTTCATTTCGTCTGTGATATTCTTAAGATCTATGATTTATAAAGCATATTGTCGCAACCATAGTGACAATATGCTTTATAAATCATAGATAATATTACAGACGGAGAGAATTAAAGAGTATTGAATGGTTCTACACCAGCGGTATATAGTATTCGATACCATTTCATTTCGTCTGTGATATTCTTAAGATCTATGATTTATAAAGCATATTGTCACAGCCATAACTTGATGACTGGCTACGTAATCACCTCATCTAAATATCTTACTGATATCTTTTAATTGAAGAAGATTATTATGATTATTTCACAGTATAATAAAACTTGTAGCCAATTTTCGCGGCAGTACATCTTTACAAAAGATCTTGCTTCATTTTAAGCAGTAAGGGCATATCGCTTGTTTGCAGGAATAACGTCATAAACACAAAAACATATATTTTAGAGTTACCTATATAGACATATAAATCTTAAAATACAGATTATTTTGCTAAAAGTTTCATAATTGTAACTAAAAAATGTACCCCGCTTATAGAGAGGCTAAATGTCCTAACGATATACCATTAAATGTACGTACATTACAAGTACTAAAATGCCTCTCCTGAAAAGTAGCTTTTTAGAGTTACGACAGTGTTCTCGCAAACAAGCGATATGTTCAGTTATCGTACACAGAGAAGTTATCGAATGAAAAGTTTCGCGCCAACTGAAAAAAATACTCGAAATTTGGAATCTAAAGCTGTTCCATGCAATACATTTACTCTATAGCAATACATTGTAGTATTTATCCTCTATAGTGAACTCCTCTATAGTGAACTCCTCTATAGTGAATGTACAGTCCTGAGTAAGGAAGTAGCCTCTATAGTGAGCAAATTTTCTTTAGTCTGCCATGAAAAGCCATTAGTTTTAGAAAACTGAAGCTATTTATGGCAGACTAAAGAAAATGTGTTCACTATAGAGGCTACTTCCTTACTCAGGACTGTACATTCACTATAGAGGAGTTCACTATAGAGGAGTTATACTGTATTCATGCTAGATTATTTAGAATGGCTATAAATAGTGTTAGTTGTTTGACTCCATGTGATTTAGTTTACAGTTGTTTGTGATGTTGTAGAGTGTTTGTCGTAGGAAAAAAACGTACTGTTACGACAGCACCTCATCGGAAATGCATAACCGCCTTTCGTAGGTTTTTAGATCGTTCAATGTAGGTTAAATTAGGAATTATCGGTCAGTTAAACATCTTCGGTCATATAAGAAAAAACGATATTGTAATTGTTGTTATATTTTAATTTTAATTGGTATCCATGATACCTGCAGGTATCGTTTACAATATCGTTTTTTTTATATGACCGAAGATGCGAAACTGACCGATAATTCGTAATTTACCATAGATGATTATAGGTCCTCTCCACTCTAAATTAAAAATAATCTGGTATTGTTTTTAATCTGTAGAGCTAAGGTTATACAACATATCACAGTAAACAGAAAAGAAATTGATCAAGTATTCTGTTCATAATTAATTATATAAGAAATATTTATATTCAACTTTCACTCTTTCTAAGATTCATTAGAAGAAAAAGTACGAATACTTAGTAGGTATCTTTCGTATATACCTATTAAAATGAACAGTTCTCTAGATCAGAAACATGTTATGATATATGAAAACTATTAGTAAGAAATACTTAATTAGGTGTGGATTCTTTATATGGATCCATTGTCTAGGAATCAGCTTTGTTATTGTTTTGAATTTGTCGGATCTAGTTAGCCTATCGGACATGCGGGCTTTTTCTTTGATTGAAATTCAGAGGGGTAGTAGGTAGAAGAAAGAACGGATTTTTTTTAAATAACACATTATAATAGAACTAAAGAACCAAATTTAGAATGGTTTGCAGTTTTATAATCAGTAACCTTAGTTATAATGAATAGAGAAATAAAGAAAAATAGAGTGGAGGGGACCTTCAAAGATCATCTCTCTACGACAAAAAATGATTAGACCAAAATACAATAGTAATTTATCATTTAAAAGACTTTCAGTCTATCGTCTTTCGTCGGACATATCAACTCAAAAATGAGGATAATGTCTTTATTATGATATTTCACGATAAAATACCATCAATATTTACCGTAATGGACAATAACAGACGATGGGGCGATTGTACGTTTTCTGATTTGGTGTCCGTAATAAGAAATGTCCCTTTATTAGGTTTCTACATCTTCCAATAATTATGAATAGGTAGGATGTGAATGACAATTATAACAATTGTTTTTGTTAAAAAAACAATTGGATTATATCCAGTAAAATATAAAATGTAATTAATCCTTTTAGGTCCATTCTATACTGACAAAAAAAACCGCTGCGTTTCTACCGAGTTTAAAATGCTGCGATTTCACCGCCTAGTGTCGATTGTAAAGTGTTTTTACCGGATCTAACATAGCACGTGTTTACCGCCCAGTATATATTGCAAAGTGTTTCTACCGCGTTTAAAAAACGCTGCGTTTCTACCGCCTAGTATAGATTGCATTTTGAGAAGCGTAAATTGGGCGATGAAAACGTGGCGTTTTATCAGCTAGTATAGAAAGAGCCTAAGATAACATTTAAGTAAGTATTGCGTATTTACTTATAACATATATCCTAACTATATTTCAAACGTAGTACTATTTGTATATTCTATTTTTCGGTTGTTATATCATCGATGGCCTTTTTGTATGAAATTTATTTATGAGAAATAGATCTATTTATATTTTTTCCTTATGTAGCTAAGATTTAATTCATAATTGACATATCCAGAAAAAGGGGTTATTTAAAATATATAATTAATTATTATGACAATCATGCAAATATATGATAATTAATGCAATATGATAGAAATTTCTTGAAAACATAAATTGCAACTTGATAAAAATGTTGATGGATTTCATACCCATATAAAATAATTTGTATTTTTAGTCTTTAATACAAATAATTCTTATACTTTATTTCTTGCTAACATATTTTGTTTAAATTAAATATTTTACTTTTAAAATTTAAAGTTTTTGCTTCCGATTGCTTAGTTTAAAGGTCCCCTCCACTCTATCTTTTTATCACTCTGTTCATCAGAACTAAGGTCACTGATTACAAAACTGCAAACCATTTCAAATTTGGTTCTATAGTTTTTATTATAATGTGGACACAAGCACCGGTGGAAACACTAACGGATGAAAGAGGAAAATGAAGAGGTGATAGTGGATTGGTCGCTATCCAGTCACCAGTTTATAAGATTTTGGTAGCAATCGGATAAGCGGCGGTGAAGGTAATTTGAAACAATTTTAGAGAAATTTTAATTTAGAGTGGGAGAGAACCTGCAAATTTCATCATTTGGAAAATAGATTATATAATCACTTATATTGTATTATTTAAATTTAAATAAATTACACAGGTTTTATATTTATAATAATTATAGCAGAAGACTTTATATTTACTATCAAATGTTGTGTTATTTATTTAACATATTCAATTCCGTATTACATTTATATAGAGATGTATATTTATATAAATTTATTTTTCTGTACGAAATGGTAATCGAGTGTCCAATGACAATGTTTTGAGTAAGGTTTCCCCAATATTGTTACAACATTGGGGCAATGTTACCTCAATACTGTTACAACATTGGGGCAATGTTACCCCAATACTGTTACAACATTGGGGCAATGTTACCTCAATACTGTTACAACATTGCCAATATTGTTACAACATTGGGGCAATGTTACCTCAATACTGTTACAACATTGCCAATATTGTTACAACATTGGGGCAATGTTACCTCAATACTGTTACAACATTGCCAATATTGTTACAACATTGGGGCAATGTTACCTCAATACTGTTACAACATTGCCAATATTGTTACAACATTGGGGCAATGTTACCTCAATACTGTTACAACATTGCCAATATTGTTACAACATTGGGGCAATGTTACCTCAATACTGTTACAACATTGTCAATATCAATATTGTTACAACATTGGGGCAATGTTACCTCAATCCTGTTACAACATTGCCAATATTGTTACAACATTGGGGCAATGTTACCTCAATACTGTTACAACATTGGGGCAATGTTACCCCAATACTGTTACAACATTGGGGCAATGTTACCCCAATACTGTTACAACATTGTCAATATTGTTACAACATTGGGGCAATGTTACCTCAATCCTGTTACAACATTGGGGCAATGTTACCCCAATACTGTTACAACATTGGGGCAATGTTACTCCAATACTGTTACAACATTGGGGCAATGTTACCCCAATACTGTTACAACATTGGGACAATGTTACCTCAATATTGTAACAACATTGCCAATATTGTATCATCATTACCCCTATAATGTAACAATATATTGTAACAATATTGTGGCAATGTTGTTACAATATTGGGACAATGTTGTAACAATATTGCAACGTAAGTCCAATCACTCACATTACTCATTTGTTTCCTACCAATCATGATGTGTATGTATGTGGCTCATCAATATCATATATTGGATGATTTACTAGCATTATGTGTTTAAGAAGTCTTTCAGTGGTAGAGTAGGAAAAAATAGACATTTAGAAAAGTTTACTGTAGATATATATTTTCTCGAACATGTTGTACCTATATGAAAAAAACTTCTATTTAGTCGATTGTTTTCCGTTTATGAGAATTAACTAATTCCCAGTGTTATGATATAATAATAAGTTAATAAATTCGAGTGTTTTAAATATTACAAAGTATTTTTTGTGTACTGACCTTATTCACATGTATTTCACCTATGTGTAAGAGATTTCCTAATTGGAATATTGAAATTGTTCATTAATTTATTTGTTTAATTGACAAGTTACTTCATTTGCAAATCTTCCTCGGACAAAAGTGTCAACAATAAAACCTCTTCATTATAAAATGTTTATCTTCGAAATATTTTGGAGTTTATTACTAAAATTGAATCTAATTTTGTTTAGTGTTTCATTTTCCCATTTTTATTTTAGGTTAAAATCATGAAATGTTTTATACTTCAAAATTAATTAGTTTCTTTAATTTCTATCTGAAATAACAATCAATAAGGAATCATTTTATATATTGAATTACTTATACCCATTTAGGGTAAGTTTCGAATTATCGGTCAGTACTACATCTTCGGTCATATAAGAAAAAACAATATATAAATTGTTATTATTACACAGTGCTATCTAATACTTCTGCAAACCCGGGTTTGCAGAAGTATAAGATAGCACTGTGTAATAATAACAATTATTATATTGTTATTTCATATATGACCGAAGATGTAGTACTGACCGATAATTTGAAACTTTCCCTAATTTCAATTTTTCAAACAAAAAATGGTGCCCTCTTTTTTACCTTTAAGATTTGGGTTAATTTCTTTTAATGTTTACATTCGTTTACTGAGGTTACCCCTCAATTCAATTGGAATGATTCTCATAGAAATTTTTTAATTTTATGGGTAACTGAATTGAATTAAAAACTTCAGATTTATTCGAAATTACATTCATACCCCGCTTTTATTACGTCTCAGACTTATAACAATCTAATAACTGTGAGGCATATCTCGCTTTTATTTTTCCTGGTATAGAAAATATATCAGAAGAAATTTTAATAATTTAGTTTAGATAGAATATAAATTAATTAATCGAATTATTATTATTAGTTCGATTATTTCTTGCTGTAAGGAAGCATGTTACCACTATATAATTTAATTTTCTTAGATTAAGTATACATTAATGCCTGGAAACAAAACTAAGTCACTTATTATTATACAGAGACATACATAAACAGTTGTTAAATTATAAAAAAAGGAAATTCTCATTATTTACCAGTGAAAATCGTATTCAATGAAAAAACTGAAGATTCATTGCGATGATCTAAATCAAACGAACATATTCAGATTTATTAACATTTGAAAATCAAACAAATTCGTCATCATGTACCAGATATCGGTTCTAGGAAAATTGCCCGGCAAAATATAAATATCTAGGTTTAAACTGTTGAGAAAGTAAATTATTAGTTAAAGAGTAGAGATGTAATATAAAATATCCTCTATAGTTGCCATGTCCACTATAGTTGCCATATCCTCTATAGATGCCATACCCTCTATAGTTGCCATAACCTCTATAGTTGCCATATCCTCTACAGTTGCCATATCCTCTATAGTTGTCATACTCTCTATAGTTGCCATACCCTCTATAGTTGCCATATCCTCTATAGTTGCCATGTCCTCTATAGTTGCCATATCCTCTATAGTTGCCATATCCTCTATAGTTGCCATGTCCTCTATAGTTGCCATATCCTCTATAGTTGCCATACCCTCTATAGTTGCCATACCCTCTATAGTTGCCATACCCCCTATAGTTGCCATATCCCCTGTATTTGCCATACCCCCTATAGTTGCCATATCCCCTATAGTTGCCATACCCTCTATAGTTACCATATCCTCTATAGTTGCCATACCCTCTATAGTTGCCATACCCTCTACAGTTGCCATACCCTCTATAGTTGCCATATCCTCTATAGTTGCCATGTCCTCTATAGTTGCCATACCCTCTATAGTTGCCATACCCTCTATAGTTGCCATGTCCTCTATAGTTGCCATATCCTCTATAGTTGCCATACCCTCTATAGTTGCCATACCCTCTATAGTTGCCATATCCTCTATAGTTGCCATATCTTCTACAGTTGCCATATCCTCTATAGTTGCCATACCCTCTATAGTTGCCATACCCTCTATTATTGCCATATCCTCTACAGTTGCCATACCCTCTATAGTTGCCATATCCTCTATAGTTGCCATACCCTCTATAGTTGCCATATCCTCTATAGTTTCCATACCCTCTATAGTTGCCATATCCTCTATAGTTGCCATATCCTCTATAGTTACCATACCCTCTATAGTTGCCATACCCTCTATAGTTGCCATATCCTCTATAAATGCCATGTCCTCTATAGTTGCCATACCCTCTATAGTTGCCATATCCTCTATAGTTGCCATATCCTCTATAGTTACCATACCCTCTATAGTTGCCATACCCTCTATAGTTGCCATATCCTCTATAAATGCCATGTCCTCTATAGTTGCCATACCCTCTATAGTTGCCATATCCTCTATAGTTGCCATGTCCTCTATAGTTGCCATATCCTCTATAGTTACCAAGTCCTCTATAGTTGCCATGTCCTCTATAGTTGCCATATCCTCTATAGTTGCCATATCCTCTATAGTTGCCATGTCCTCTATAGTTGCCATATCCTCTATAGTTGCCATACCCTCTATAGTTGCCATACCCTCTATAGTTGCCATATCCTCAATAGTTGCCATGTCCTCTATAGTTGCCATATCCTCTATAGTTGCCATATCCTCTATAGTTGCCATGTCCTCTATAGTTGCCATATCCTCTATAGTTGCCATACCCTCTATAGTTGCCATATCCTCTATAGTTGCCATACCCCCTATAGTTGCCATATCCTCTATATTTGCCATACCCCCTATAGTTGCCATATCCCTTATAGTTGCCATACCCTCTATAGTTGTCATATCCTCTATAGTTGCCATACCCTCTATAGTTGCCATACCCTCTACAGTTGCCATACCCTCTATAGTTGCCATATCCTCTACAGCTGCCATACCCTCTATAGTTGCCATACCCTCTATAGTTGCTATATCCTCTATAGTTGCCATATCCTCTTTAGTTGTCATACTCTCTATAGTTGCCATATCCTCTATAGTTGTCATATACTCTATAGTTGCCATACTCTCTATAGTTGCCATATCCTCTATAGTTGTCATACTCTCTATAGTTGCCATATCCTCTATAGTTGCCATATCCTCTATAGTTGCCATATCCTCTATAGTTGCCATATCCTCTATAGTTGCCATATCCTCTATAGTTGCCATACCCCCTATAGTTGCCATATCCTCTATATTTGCCATACCCCCTATAGTTGCCATATCCCCTATAGTTGCCATACCCTCTATAGTTGCCATATCCTCTATAGTTGCCATACCCTCTATAGTTGCCATACCCTCTACAGTTGCCATACCCTCTATAATTGCCATATCCTCTATAGTTGCCATACCCTCTATAGTTGCCATATCCTCTATAGTTGCCATGTCCTCTATAGTTGCCATATCCTCTATAGTTGCCATATCCTCTATAGTTGCCATGTCCTCTATAGTTGCCATATCCTCTATAGTTGCCATACCCTCTATAGTTGCCATACCCTCTATAGTTGCCATACCCCCTATAGTTGCCATATCCCCTGTATTTGCCATACCCCCTATAGTTGCCATATCCCCTATAGTTGCCATACCCTCTATAGTTACCATATCCTCTATAGTTGCCATACCCTCTATAGTTGCCATACCCTCTACAGTTGCCATACCCTCTATAGTTGCCATATCCTCTATAGTTGCCATACCCTCTATAGTTGCCATACCCTCTATAGTTGCCATACCCTCTATAGTTGCCATGTCCTCTATAGTTGCCATATCCTCTATAGTTGCCATACCCTCTATAGTTGCCATACCCTCTATAGTTGCCATATCCTCTATAGTTGCCATATCCTCTATAGTTGCCATACCCTCTATAGTTGCCATACCCTCTATAGTTGCCATATCCTCTATAGTTGTCATACTCTCTATAGTTGCCATATCCTCTATAGATGCCATACCCTCTATAGTTGCCATATCCTCTATAGTTGCCATATCTTCTACAGTTGCCATATCCTCTATAGTTGCCATACCCTCTATTGTTGCCATACCCTCTATTATTGCCATATCCTCTACAGTTGCCATACCCTCTATAGTTGCCATATCCTCTATAGTTGCCATACCCTCTATAGTTGCCATATCCTCTATAGTTTCCATACCCTCTATAGTTGCCATATCCTCTATAGTTGCCATATCCTCTATAGTTACCATACCCTCTATAGTTGCCATACCCTCTATAGTTGCCATATCCTCTATAAATGCCATGTCCTCTATAGTTGCCATACCCTCTATAGTTGCCATATCCTCTATAGTTGCCATGTCCTCTATAGTTGCCA